>CM039603.1:11801954-11824681 GCA_022457205.1 Saccharum spontaneum | reverse complement strand
TAAGTGTTTTCATGTTGTAAGTGTTTTATCTGGATGTTGCATATGTTTCACACATATGTTGCAAGTGTATGTTTCAAGTATTTTATTTGCTTCAGACTTATGTTGCATTCAAGTATTTCATGTTACAGTGTTTTGTGTTTCAGAGGTATGTTTAGAGAGTCATGGGGCACGACGTGGGTGCTGGGGGAAGGGTGCGGCGAGCCGAGGCCGGCAGATGGGGCGCACGACATGCCTAAGGTCCTGCGGACGGGGCATGCTCGTCCTCATTCGGGCTATCGGGTCCCACCTGCACGAAGAGAGAGGAGGGGTCAGGGGAAAGGACTGGCGGGCGTAGCTGGAGTGCACGTGCGGGGCGGGGCGAGGTGGACGGGGACAGACATGCATGTGCAGCAGTGATACGGCACAGCGATAGGTGCAGGCGGGCGGGCTAGGGCAGTAGCATGTGCGGGGCGTCCGGACACGCTCATCTGTCCACGTTCGGGCGCTAGCTCGGACGTATATATAGTTTTGATTTTGTCGTGATTCACCTCACATGCACAACGAATGCCCTTAAGGGCAAACTGTGTATATAATAATCCTTCTTTGGATCGTAGACGCCATGCATGAAATCACTGTACTACTACTCGTGTGGAAGCATATGGGATGCCATGAACTCGATATCCGTCCAAATTCTAATATGTTTAACGTGACAAAACAAAAGGCTTGTTAATGTCATAAGTAAGCTGCATGTGTTGTGGCCACTTTTGTCGACAGAAACAGCGTGTTTCGACCTGGATATCTTGTCCACAACTAAGCCACACACGGAGAGAAAACAGTTGCAGCGCAGTCACTCCCGTTCCCGTTCCGACTACCTACTATAGCCGGTTCGCGATCCATAGATGTTATTCCTGTCGGTCTTGTGGCGCAGCTTCAAAGACTGGCTATCTACGATCTTTGTCCCAAATTTAGCATTCTCGATATCCGTACGTCCAAATTCGAATATCTTTAATCTGACAAAACAAAAGGCTTGTTAATGTCACAAGTAAGCTTCATGTGTTGTTGCCACTTTTGTCGACAGAAACAGCGTAAAGACACACACGCACGGACAGAAAACAATTGCAATGCAGTCGTCACGCCCGTTCCAACTACTATATAGCCGGCTCGAGATCCATAGATGTTGCTGTCGTACGATCAGTCAGTCCTGTGGCGCAGCTTCAAGTGAATCTGTGAATGCTATAAGACTATAGCCAGTAACCACTAATATCCACATCAATATCAATAAAAAGTTAATATATTTAGTCCAGCAGCCACCACAACTGATGTGCTGTTCAAGTCAATATATTTAGTTATCTACATACATAACTTTTCTAACTTTTCTAGGTACGTACATAGTTCTTACTACATATCTAGATATGTCTAGATGGATACGTAGTGGAATTAAGCTATAATAAACATAGAAAACTCAAAACGATTTACAATATATTTAGTTGGATGATCGCATTTTCGGAATTTATTTTTTCAATTCAGTGACACTATTCCTTCATCAGGTCAAGCAACATACCACAACTACAAATGATTTTTAGAAGCACACTGTTCTTTCTAGGGATGGTTGTAATCCTAACCGCCCCTAGAAATGGCTAACTAGCGGATGTATTGCCTCTGCAAATCGATTTGTGTTTTCAGTCGTCCTTTAATTTGAAGTTCGTTTCCACCCTTAAAACTCAATTTTAGATGCCGTTGACTTGTTTATATATGGAAATAGTTGTTGCACAACTAAATTCATATTCTTTAAAAAATAAAGTGAGATGAAGCCAAACTTCATATTAACATTATAAAGATCGATGAGATCTAAAATTTTGTAGTTTACTTTTTTTTATTTCATACAAAATATACGTTTTATGTTTTGAGATTTTCAAATTTAAATTTTTTTTATTCTTTTGAACAATGAAGACTTGCTACGTACCAAAGTTGCTTGAATTGATTATTTTTTGTCATTTGATATCATTTAGACTCCAAATACTCAATAAAATATTTGTATAAGTTAATACAAAATAATAGCATGCAACACTTAGTTAAAGGGATTGTTTAGCATTATGGTAGTTCTTGCAAAAGTCTTGAGGTCATGCTCAAGGGTATAAATCCTTAAATAAATCTTTCATACTTTGTGGGTGTGGGTACGGTATTTCAACAAAAGAAAATAAGAGTAAATTGCAACATGGGTCCTTAAACTTCTCCCTCCTTCTTACCAACTTTTTTTTGCTTGTCTGGGTCTATATATATATATATATATATATATATATATATATATATATATATATATATATATATATATATATATATATAGAACCATTACATAGTAGCTGGCTACATAATACTTTATTCTGTAGCCAGACCCAACCGGTGCCCACGACCCACGCGTCCAAGCCCACGGGTTACAGCACGGCTCGGCTGACCCAGATTGCAGCCTTCCAACTCGGCTCTCCCAGAAATTGCGCATTCTCTTTTACATCCGTAAAAAAGTAAGCACAAAATTCATCTGCTCGCCGGACGCCGACCGAAACCGCTCTTTTTCATTGCTGGTCGCTGGAGAGCGGAGACTGCAGAGTGCACATGTCCCGATCCTTCTCTGCTGCGTATCCTGCCGACTGCCATCCATCCACCGGCGGGCGGTGGCGTGGTGTCGCGGAGCTACTTTTGTTCTTGGATTTACTGCCGTCCGGGCCGGTGGAGACACTATCGAATCCATCGTTCTCGTTCGCCCGTACGTGCTTCAAGGTGAGCCTCCACACAACAATCACAATCCTGATGTGTTTTTGGATTATTCATTCAAGTTTGGGGCTAATCATCATGATTCGTTGTTATTCCTTCAGTTTAGGGCTAATCATCTTCATGATTCGCTGCTGCGAACGTGATGTCTAGACCTCGGATTAAAATCATGGTTTGGCTCATCCATGCACAAGTACGGGAGACGGATCACATTGCCGCAGACAACAACCTGACACCGACGATGCCAACCGGCGCCAAGTGTTTTTGTTGCCGTATTTTTTGTCCTTTCTCAAAGAGAAGAATATTCGAGTATTGTTGTGCTACAACAAGTCTTTTGTGCTATATGTTTTTTTCTCCGCTAGATCTCCCACTGTTTTTTTTTCTCAAGAGCTCCCTCGCTGCCACACTTGTCGGTGTACCTGCCGCTAGCCGGGAAGCTGGCGTACGTCGCCGGCACCGGGGACGTGGTCGTGGACTACACCGACGACTCCGATGTGGCCTTCGTCGAGGCCGACGGCGCCGGTGTCAACACCATGGACGTCAGCTGGCTCGCGGGCGACGAAGCGCACGACATCCCGGCGGCGTTCGCGCTTGTGCCGGACCTCCCCATCAAGGTGCTCCCGGCGCCCGTGCTGTCGAAGGCCACGCGGATCCCGGCAGCGGCCTCGCGTTCGCCGACGGCCAGGCTGTGTGGCGGTTCATGGCTGCCTAGGTGTCCGCCGCCCGAGAGGGGTCGCCGGTCACCCCTCCCCGCGCCGCACTACGGCCGGGAGGCCATCTACGTCCCCAATGACGACGAGTCCACCGTACTTTGTGTCATCCGGGAAAGTAGCAGGCAGGCCGCCTAGGCTACCAGCAAAGGAAAATTCTAGTGAATAGATTACAGTAACTACAGACGAAGAAAGACTTACTAGATTCTAGTAAACAACGATATCCAAGGGCAAGGACTCTAGTATATCATTTGTAAAATTCTAGTAAATCCTACTATAAATTCTCGTAAATAAATTATCATAGCTACATATGAGTTAGAAAGGCAAAAATTCTTATGAATGGGTTACGTGAATGGGCAGAAAAGCATATATTCTAGTAAATCAATTTCCATACTGGGCACTCTGAATTATCGTAATTACTTTAGCATATTGGCAAAAGCCGCTGTTAAATTATGGTTACTCTATCTCCTATAATTTCTTAATTAGTTACGGTAAATGCCATCAGAGTTACCATCTTGAGAAACTCTTAATTATCGTAATTAGTTGGGCATCAATTGGTTTCACCACGACCATGCATGTATTCTCGTAATTTCCTATTTTTTTTAAAAAAATATAGTTTGCATGCATTAGTACAACATATGCATGCGCAATCTCAATCTCGTTTTAGTATTCTCGTAACCAGCACCAGCATGCAAGTCTATACTAGTAGTATATACCTGTATCAAGTATTGTCGTAACCATTCTCGTTTGCATAGCATGCACGGAACTGTGAAGACGTGAACTTCAATTCCAAATATCCAGCGTCATTAATTACTGCAGTTACTATAGCGTCAATTTGCTGCTTGCCTCTCGCTCCGCTCATGAAGCCGGGCTGGATCAGGGAGGCGGGGCTCGCACATGCGATGCAGTAAGCTTGGGTCGGATCCAACGCGGTGCGGGTGTATGGCCTGGCTATAGAATAACGTATTCTATAGCCAGCTACAGGGTATACTCTCCCTATATATATATATATATATATATATATATATATATATATATATATATATATATATATATATATATATCTGGGAGTAGTTACTCCCGTACTCGATCCTGGTCCACGCGCTACTGCTGTTAGTGGATCACAAACCATTAAACCCGATAAAGCACGTATACGATATACCGCGCATACCAGTCATCCCATCGAGTAAATGATTTTTTAATCATTTATTAATTATTCCTCCGTTCCACTCGCTAGATGAGATACGTACTTCCATTCAAAATCATTTTCTATCCCGCGATATCTGCTTCATTAGCCTTCGTTCCCATCTAGACGGGCTGAGCAGACACTGCCGCACGGCAAGGATGCAGGGCGACGCGCCGACGCCGGTGGCCTACGGTGCTGCACGGAGCGGAAGCAGGGTTGCCGCCGATTGGGTTGCACACGTCTCTCTCTTGTCTCCGCCGGACGACGCCGCGATCAAGATCCTGGCCTGGCATCTAGGCCATCCTTCCACCTACGGTGCGTTGTCCAAGCTTCACTGCATCCGCGCTCTGCTTCACCTCGATGCCGAGGTAGTACGACAGAGCTCCCAGGTCGCTCATGCGGAACTTGGCGCCCATCTGTTCCTTGAAATGCGCAATGTCCTGCGCGCGCGCCCTGGTGACGATGAGATCGTCGACGTACACCCCGACGATGAGGTGCTCCTTCCCCCGTCGTCGGGTGTACAGCGCATGCTCGGTGGCGCAGCGTGCGAACCCGAGCTCCGCCATGGTGGCGTCGAGCTTGGCGTTCCACGCCCTCGGCGCCTGCCGCAGCCCGTACAGGGCCTTCCTGAGGCGCAGCACCTTGTGCTCAGCGCCCTTCACCACGAACCCCGGCGCCTGCTTGACGTAGACCACCTCCACCAAGTCGCCATTGAGAAAAGCAGACTTGACGTCGAGGTGGTGAACTTGCCAGTCCTTGGCCGCCGCGAGCGCGAGGAGGAGCCGCACCGACTCCATCCGCGCCACTGGCGCGAACACCTCCTCGAAGTCAATTCCCTCGCGTTGCACGAAACCGCGCGCCACCAGGCGTGCCTTGTGCTTGACGACGGCGCCGCGCTCATCCTTCTTGACCTTATAGACCCACTTAAGTCCGATCGGCCGGCAACCCGACGGCGGATCGACCAAGTCCCAGGTCCTGTTGGCTTCAATTGCCTTCATCTCCTCGATCATGGCCCGCCGCCACTCCGCGTCGCGCTCCGCAACCGCGAACGTGGCCGGCTCCTCCGCGCTCATGAGCAGGAGTGCTTGATCGTCGTCAAGCAGGCGCGCAGCCAGTCCTGGTACCGGCGCGTTGCCGACGACATTGTCGACGCGCCGGAACCGGACCTCCTCCCCTTCGTGGAACGCGTCCACGAACTCGTCGAGATTGGACGGTGGAGTAGCGTACTCCACCATCGACGCTCCCGGCGTCCCCTGATCGTGCAAAACAGGGGGGAGTCCGCCATTGGCCCCGGCGAGCCGTAGTGCCCTGCTCCCGGCGGGCTAGGTGGTTCCACCACCTCCTCCGCTGTGGGCTCTGCTTCTTCTCCGGCCGCCGGCTCCCCTTCTGCTGCTTCCCCGGTCGTTGGAGCTTGCTCCGCCTCGCCGTGACCGCGCACCACCAGCCGCTCCACAACGAACGTGTCTCCAAGCCCGTGGCCCTGCTCCGCCTCCAATTCCTCGGCATTCCAGTCCCAAGCCGCCGCCTCGTCGAAGACGACGTCTCTGGATACCAGCACCTTGCCCCTCGCTGGATCGTACAGCCGGTAGGCTTTGGATCCTTCCTCGTAGCCGAGGAGCACCGCCTTCGTGCTCCTGTCTTCAAGCTTGCCGAGGCCGGGCTTGGTCGTCTTGACGTAGCCGATGCATCCGAACGTGCGCATGAATGCCACGCTCGGCTTGCGCCCGTGCCAAGCTTCGAACGGAGTTTGCCCCTTCAGGGCCTTCGTGGGCGCGCGGTTGAGGATGAAAACCGCCGTCGTTACGGCCTCGCCCCAGAACGTCGCCGGCATCTTCTTCGCTTTCATCATGGAGCGCGCCATGCCGACGATCGTCTGATTTCGGCGTTCCACCACGCCGTTCTGCTGTGGTGAGTAGGGCGCGGTGAGGTGGCGCCCCACCCCCTCCTCGGCGCAGTAGGTGGCAAATTCCACCGCCGTGAATTCACCTCCGCGATCGGTCCTCAAGACTCGGAGCTTCTTCCCGGACTCCGCCTCCGCGCGCGCCTTGAAGCCCTTGATGGCGTCCGCAGCGTCGTTCTTGCTCGTCAGGAGCTGCAGCCACATGTAGCGACTGCAGTCGTCCACGAGCAGAAGGAAGTACCTCCGGCCTACATGCGTCGCCGGCGTGATTGGCCCGCAAAGGTCCCCATGGACCAGCTCGAGCGGATCAGCCGCGCGATACCTTGCCGCCTTGGGGAACGGCAGCCTTCTCTGCTTCCCGGCGAGGCAGCTGTCGCAAAGCTCCCCTGCGTGCTTGATGCGTGGCATGCCAGTCACCATCTTCTCCATCCGGCCTAGCGCGTCAAAGCTCAGGTGGCCGAACCGGCCGTGCCAGAGCCATGGCTCCTCCACGCTCACCGCCGCCAGACACACCGGCTGCTCAACCTTCAAATCAAGGAGGTAAAGTCGATTCCGAGATCGCATCACCTTAGCTAGGAGACGCCCGTCCTGGTCCTTGATGTGCAGCACCCCTTGACGGATCAGCACCTCCGCTCCATGCTCGTCCAACTGGCCAAGGCTGATGATGCTAGAGCGGAGCTCCGGGATGTAGTACACCTCTGTGAGCGCGCGGTGCTCGCCGTTCTTGCATCTGAACAGCACCGTGCCGCGCCCACGAATCTGCACCCGGGAGCCGTCGCCGAAGCGGACGTTCCCACGATGCTTCTCATCCAGCTCGGAGAAGGCGGCGCGGCAACCCGTCATGTGGTTGCTTGCGCCGGAGTCGAGGTACCACCTCTGCTCCGACTCATCCCCGGAGACACCCAGATGAACCTGCGCGCGCGGCTCGTCGAGATGGTGGACGACCGGCGGCGCAGCCTTCTGCTCCACCTCCATCTTCCTCGGCTTGCCACTCCGCTCCGCGCAGAATACTCCCATCAGGAGTGCGTGATCACCGTCGTCGTCGGAACGCACCAGGTGCGCCTCCTCCTTCTCCGTCTTCCGATTCGGGCATTCCCGGGCCCAATGTCCAACCTCGCCGCACTTGCGGCAGGCGTTGGGGTCGGTGAACTTCTTCTTGCCCTTCTTCCTTTCCGCCGGTGCCTTGCCCCGCTGCTTTCCGCCGTTGCCGCCCCCACGCTCACCGCCACCGCGACTGGAGCCTTCCCTGGTCTTGCGCTTCTCCTTCATCCGCGCCGACCATTCTTCCTCCGTCAGCAGCAGCTTGGGCTTCTCCTTCTCCGGCGACGCGCGATCCTCCACAGCGCGGAGCCGCCCGGTGACGTCCTCGAGCGATAGCGTGGATAAGTCCAGCATCGTCTCGATGGACAGGGCAAGCTGCGCGTACTTGGCCGGCACGACGCGCAGCAGCTTGGCCACGACGTCCTCGTCGTCGACCGGCTTGCCGTAGGTGGCCAGCTGGCTCGCGATCGACTGCAGTCGAAGCGCGAAGTCCTCCACGGCCTCTCCGGGCTTGAAACGAAGGTCGTCGAACTCCCGACGCAACTGCTGCGCCTTCGCCTTCTTAGCTCGGTCCGAACCGAGGCGGAAAGACGCGAGCATGTCCCACGCCTCCTTCGCCGTGTTCTTCGACCCGATGGCCTCATGGAACTCGGATGGTGTGGACGCCATGAGCGCCTCCATGACGCCCACCTCCGCATCCTCACCAGCATTGCCGGTTTCCACCGCCGCCCACCGCCGCCGCGCGCGCAGCTTCCACTTCATGTGGACTGCCCACTCGCCGTAGTTGGTGCGGGTGAGCATCGGCCAGGTGTTGGACCCGCCGACCTCCCTCACCGTGCGCACCTCTACTGCGGGCCGGGATGCCGAGGCCAGCTGCCTCTCCATGGCCGCTGCTGCAGCCGCCGCCGCAGCTGCCTCTGCACCACCTTCTGCACCCGCCGCAGCAGTATCCATCACCGGCGATCACACCCAGCAACTTGTACGGCTCCGATACCACGTGTTGGCGCCACTACTCAACTCCCAGGTGAGTAGCACTGGCACTCCTTCCTCCTCTCCTCACTTGCTCCAAGGTAGAAGAAGAGCTGAGCTCTCAGCTCACACACACACAGGCAACAGCAGTGGCCGAAGCCTGAGAGACTGAATGTGAGGCAAAAGACTGCTCTCCATAGATTGCATAGCAATGTATGTATATACAAGCCTCATACCAACTATGGTACCTGAGGTATGGCTGTGTACAGCCCCAACTACTGATATGGCTGTGTACAGCCTCAACTACTCCTAGTACACATGAAGTAAGCCATGGACATGGCTGTCTACTTCTACTCCTAGAAGGCCTATTGCCATACAACTGCAGTACCAAGGGTACAACTGCTCCTTGACTGCATTAGAGAGGAAGGGGAGAGTGGAGGATCAGCAGATTACTTCTAACAAACCCTACCTGGCCGTGCGAAGTAGGCTTCAAGCGGTGGACGAAGGCATGAAGCCAATCAGATCTTTGTGAAAAATCGGATGGACAAGGAAAATTTTACCTAGGCTGCTGTAGAATTCTACTTTTTAGATGGGGTTTTTTATTTTACATAATGGCTAAATCTTACAATTTGGAATCTAATTTTACCTAGTCTCTTGGAGTTGCTCTAAGTTTCACTAAAAATACAGAAAAGGGTATTATTGACATGTCCCAACAACCTTGTTGAGGATTTCTTAATGGCAGTACATTGTTAATTATCACTAACAGTATGTGTTCAATACATGTCTGTTCCACAACTTGAATGACAAATTCTATCATCTGAAACTGTATGTTTCATCATATAAACATCATCTGATAGTAAACAAATTCCTAAATGCATACCTGTGTAGCAATGCCAGCATGGTCCACCCCAGGGACCCACAGAGCATTGTAGCCTGACATCCTACGCCAGCGTATCATAGCATCCTGCATTGGTTGCAAAACCATTGTATAGTCAATGTCTATACCATTAACATGGCATAACGATCTCAGCAAACAAAAAAAGAAAAAAGAGCACCTCTATAGCCACTGTAAGTGCATGGCCGATGTGAAGAGCTCCAGTCACATTTGGAGGTGGCAGAACCTGAAAAGAAATAACTCAACTCTTTGCTGGAAGCTAACCAATGTTTGACAATATAAAAGCACTACAGTGATGTCAAAAGATGCAGTATGCTAAATCAGTTTCTAGCTTATCTTGCACAACTGTTCCAAGAGCATGAATCACTTACTATAACAAATGGTGGCTTTGTGCTTGCAGGATCTGCCCCAAAATATCCTGATGATTCCCACCAGGCATACCATCTGCATACAATAAAAGAAATCATGCAGTTGAGCCAAACATTCCCAATGCTAGGACTTGTAAAACCAACAAATGCAAACTAATCAAGCATCTTACGATCTCTCAACTGCACTTGGACTGTATTGCTTGGCCATCTGAGGTGCGAGCAATTTCTTCTGCCCATTAGGAGTGTCTGGGTCTATGAAATCCTGTGGATTTTCATCCTCCACAGCTTTCTTCCTTTGTTTTTTCTCGGTCTTCTTTGTTCCATCCGAGGTTGCTTGTGCCTAAGTCATATCCAGCAAGCATTTCATTTACTAGACATCTGGATCATCTGCTCAGTCATAAACAGATTAGAGTACTATATTTGAACCTGGAGCCTAGCCGCCTCCTTTTGTTTTGCCTTAAGTTTTTTCTCTTCTTTCTCTTTTGCCTGAGAGCATAACATTTAACCCATAAATAAATGATTATACCATACACGATAACAAAACAGCCTGATCTCATAATTCAGATAATTTCTGACTTCGTGAAGTTACTGTTAAGTATGATCTAACTACCGTTTTCAGGCCATCCAATCCCCAAATAACCCGTTTGAGCCAAGTCAAAAGAATATATCTGGGAAAATAGTACAGAGAGCAATGCAAGACAGAATTTGATTGATACCTTTTGATCTTTTTTCAGCTTCCTCTCTAACTCTTTCTCATCAAGTTGCTGCAGGAATAAAAAAAAATAAGCGAATAGAATAAGTTGCTAACTTGAACAAAAAGTAAATGCAGTTCAGACTGCACAAAGGTTCCAAGTATTCCCGGAGGACCTTTTTCCGTGAGACAAGGTGAGGTAAGTGAGTACACGAACCTTCTCCTCAGCAACCTTCTCCGCCCCCTGCGCATCAGGCTGCTGCACAAAACCACACCCAAATCAGTCCCACAAAGGCACAAACATAGAGAAGGGATCCCCACGAGTCGCAGCAGCATCGGATGGACGGGTTGCTCGATCGGCGCCCCCTTTCTTACTTTGTCCATGCTTCAGAACAAGCCGGCGGATTGGCCCTTCTCTGCGCCGCTGCCGCCAGCAGCAGGAGTACGGAGGACGGCGGAGCGAGCAGGACGGAGTCGGGAGGCTAGGGTTCTGTGGGATTTTTCCGGTTGGGAGATGAGAGGGGGAGTGGGGCAGGCCAGGTGGAGTTTACACTAGTGGGGTCTTCCAAAAATTGGCCCAATTTGCACCCGACGGGATGGGCTTTCATGAGCTTTCTTCTCGTTTACTTTTCGGACGTGAATCTTCATGGGCCACAAATTTTTTGCGTCCTAGCGATTGGGCCGTTCGCCATCTCCGCCGGCCAACATGATCTTCGTCGTGGCACTATCGTTTCGCAACAGCTCAAAACAAATTGTTGATTCAGGCATATCAGAACTTTATGAACAATCGTGTAAAAAAAGAACTTTATGAACAAACAGAAACAGTTGATCCAGAGGCTGGCGGCAAAAGTCAATTCAATTTAGAATGCTCATACATCCGACAGTTTCAACCTGGGAGTCCTACTTTTAAGAACTTGCTCGAATAGAAGATCAGGCTTTGAGTTTTGAATTTCAAAATTGTTTGGGTCTAAGTTTTATTATTTGTTTGGAAATTATAAATTTTGAATTCCAAAATCTAAGAACTTTTTTTTGGGACAATCAAAATCGAAGAACTTAAAATATTTATTTGGGACTCTATACAATTTTGAATAAAAAAAATTGTAAACTATAAAGTTGTAGACTGAGAACTACAACTTTGAGCCTGTTCACCCGGCTTATAATCCGTCTTTTTCAGCTGGTTTTTTCAGCCGAAACAGTATTTTTCTCTCACAACAAATCAGCCAACAGTGTTTTTCAGCCGGCTTATCTGCCCAACCGAACGGGGCGTTTGGCATAAAACTTGTCGATATCCAAGGTTGTTTAAAATTTTTAAAATACAAAATTTAAGAACTTAAACAAATTTTTTTGTATTCTAACAATTTCAAATAAAGAACTTATCAATCACAAAGCTGTAGATCGTGTCGAAATCTATAGTTTTGGCGTAAAGTTTGCATTCATCCAACTTCAAAAAGTTATGAATTATTTTATGCAACTATTTCAAGAGAGATGTCTTTTAAGAGTCCCGTATAGTACAGGCGTACAGCGAAGGCAGTCCTGGCGGTACCAAACCCATCTTTACTAGCGTATGATACTACCGGCAGTGTCATAGGTCAGTAAAAATAAATGTTTCTACTAACGCTAAATTAAAATCCGTCAGTAGTGATTTATTTCTAGTGGCGGCAATGTTATGTAACTTGCCTGTAAAAATTCATTTGCACTGGCTGTTAAATTACGTCGGCCACTTGTACAAATTGATTTGCACTTGCGGTCTGTTACGATATCCGCCTCTGCAAAAAAAAAAAATTGCAAAATAAAAAAATAGCGGCTGTCGCGGCGATATGCTTTTCTCATGCCGCTGCTTTTTGACAGATTTTTTTTCTCAGAAGTAAATACATGACAGATAACAATCATTACACATGTTCATCATTCACAATATCTTTACAAATCCAGAGAACACACTTTCTTTCACCAAAAGTGCACTTGGTTATCACTTAAAAAAATCTCAAGAATCAACAAACAATAAATGAGTAACAAGATCTTAAAAACTTACGACTACAACTAACAGACGCTTAATATCCCCATTATTATCCATGATTTAAGCTTCTAACACCAAAAGACTAACCGCAGACCACATGCCCACTGGAGACGAGCGGAGGACAAGAAGAGCTCCACGAGACCTTCGGCCGACGCGGCCAAGCTCTCGCAGCATGCCGAACCTCCATCGCCGCAGCGCATTGTGCCAGTGGGGAGCCACCACCGCACATCCTGCCGGTGCGGAGCCGCCACCCCAGATCTGAGCCACGCGTGGGGCTGTGAATCGAGGTCGCATATTGGGTTCGCGTGGGTGGGTGAATAGCGCGTTGAAAAATTCTACGACAACATTTAGTAAATATGCTAGACAATTAAATGGTAAAACGAGTGTTGGCTAGCATATAAAAAGAGCAAGCCACCTACCACAATTCTAGTGACTATGATTTTAAGCACACAAATACTATGTCACTAAACTAAGTTAGCGAGCTCTTAAAGACTAACTAAAGAGTCTTACTGACCACTAGATTTGACTCTTGCTTGCCCTCAAAACTAGCTACACTAAAAGGTCAAGCTACACTAACAAATATAAATACACATGAAGGATGGATTGTTATACCGCCATGTAGATGAATGAGTCAATCACCAATAGAGTCATCAATCACAAGAATGAATACCAATGAAGACCAATCACCTCGGAATCAAATGAGTGACACAATGATTTTTTATCGAGGTTCACTTGCTTGCCGGTAAGCTAGTTCTCGTTGTGGCGATTCACCCACTTGGAGATTCACGCGCTAATTGGCATCACACGCCAAACCCACAACCGGGTGCCGCACAACCAACAAAAGATGGGGATCACACAAACCACAAGCAATCCACTAGAGTATCTTTTTAGCTCTTCGCCGGAGAAAGATCAAGAACCCCTCACAATTACCACGATCAGAGCCGGAGACAATCACCTTCCTCCGCTCGATGATCCTATCTGCTCCAAACCGTTTAGGTGGCGGCAACCACCAAGAGTAACAAGCGAATCCCACAGTGAAACACGATCACCAAGTGCCTCTAGATGCAAACATTCAAGCAATGCACTTAGATTCTCTCATAATCTCACAAGGATGAAGAATCAATGATGAAGATGAGTGGGAGGGATTTGGCTAAGCTCACAAGGTTGCTATGTCAATGCAAATGGCCAAGAGAGTGAGCTAGAACCGGCCATGAGGCTTAAATAGAAGCTCCCACGAAATAGAGCCGTTGGGCCTCAGACAGTCAGCCCTCGTGGCATGACCGGATGCACAGGTCGGGACGATCGGACGCACCCACGCCTGCGTCCGGTCCTTAGATCCTCGCCACGTGTCACTTCAGTTAAACCTCAGCCGAGCGATCCTAACGGCTAGCTGCACCTACACCATGCGTTAAGTCACGATCGGACGCCACGGAGGACGACTGGACGCACCATCATAGCGTCAGATCTTCACTCGCTCACGCGCCAACAGAGAACGACCGGACACACCGATTGAAACGGCATCCTGGCGTCAGGTCACTTCTAGAGAGCATCTAGAGCCACAAATCCGTGATCGGACGCGTCAGATGCTATACGATCGGACGCTGACCCGCGTTAGGTCCATTGACTGTTCACCATCCGAGAAATTTTAACTTGCTCCGCACTTGCATCACCATGACCGGACGCATTGTTTGCGCGTCAGGTCGCAACAGTGTGCCGGCATCCGGTCAATATGCCGAGACCGCGCCCTTCACCGTTGAGATGACCAGACGCGGAAGGTCTAGGGTCAGATCCTGCATCCGATCACTGTTTCTCAGTGAAAAACACCCCCTTCACTTCACCAATTTCTCCACCCTTGCTCAAATGTGCTAACCACCAAGTGTACCACTTTGTGCACGTATGCTAGCATATTTTCACAAATATTTTCAAGGGTGTTAGCACTCCACTAGATCCTAAATGCATATGCAATGAGTTAGAGCATCTAGTGGCACTTTAACAACCGTATTTCGATATAAGTTTCACCCCTTTTAATAGTACGGCTATCAATTCTAAATGTGATCACACTCGCTAAGTGTCTCGATCACCAAACCAAAAAGCTTCTAACCACTTATACCTTTGTCTTGAGCTTTTTGTTTTTCTCTTTCTTCTTTTCTAAGCCGAGCACTTGATCATCATGGTCATTACCACCATGATCTTCATCCATTTGCTTCACCACTTGGAATATCTACCAACCTATCTCACATACACTTAGAGCACATAGGTTAGTAGCTAGGGTTTCATCAATTCACCAAAACCAAACTATAGCTTTCAGCGGTGCGTGGGGCCACGCTTCCTCGCTGCGTGACGAGGCTGTGCCATCACCGAGTGCTGGATGCCTTCTCTCAGTGTGCTTCTATGGTGCGCATGCAGAGAGATGAGAAAAGAAGTGGCTGGAGAAAGAGCCGAAGAGATGAGACTGCTGGTTGCAAATTGGAAGAGATAAGGATACATTAAATAAAGTAGCCAGCAACTGGGAAGGGTTCGAGGAGACAAAGAGCACGTAATCGATAGACTCTTATGATGTCCACCTCTGTCAATAGTCATTTTTTTAGAAGCGTACATCTTAAAAAGTTTATTTGTGTCAACGTAAATAGTCGTTTAAAAGAGGTTGTCTCTATAAACGATTAATAGAGGTGTGTGTTTGGCTAAGGCCACTTTCACCATCTATAGCTCCTACACCCGCATCTGTTAATTGTCAAGCTTGTCTCATAAAATGAAAAGCGGTAATTCTTGCTCTAGGGCGTCTGGACGGTTGGACACTATCCTCCCGGGCCTGCACGCGGATTGGCCCAATAGGCAACTGGCCTGCTCTCCTACTCCCACGCCTCTGTGAGACTGCGACTGTAACTTCCCCACTACACGTCATCGTGGTGTTCACCGCGCCATCTGCCCCTCCGCCTCCCGTCACGGCGTCCACTCGTGCCCATATTGGGCAGCGCGAAATCCATGCCACCATAGATCCTCTCCCATCTAAGCTTCTTGCTCCAGCACCCACCCGCCCTCTGCGCCATCGTCGCTGCTGCGCCCTACCTCTCATCTACCGAAGCGACCTGTTGCGGCCTTCTCCAGCGTGCGCCCCACTCCACCTCGCGGTCTTCTCCAAAGCGCGATTCGCCTTCTCCACCAAAGCGACCCACCGCGGCCTTCTCCACTAGACCTGTCGTGGCTTCTCCACCAGAGGCGCGAGCTTCACGCTAGCAGTGAGCTCTGCACCGGTGAACTTCATGCGTCGACGAGTCTCCATTCTCAAGCAGCAGGGAGATGTTGCGCTGAAAGCGCATGTTGCAAACGTATGTTTCAAGTGGTTCAGATGTTCAGAGGTATGTTGCAAGTGTTATGTATCGGTGTTGCAAAAGTAGATCGGGATGTTACACATGTTGCAATGACTATACAAGTATGTTTCAAGTGTATATTCAAATGTTTCATCTGTTTCTGGATGTTGCAAAAGTGGATTTGGATGTTGCATATATATGCATGTTGTAAGCGTGTGTTTTCAAGTGTTTTATACATATGTTGCAAGTGTTTGCAATGGTTACATATGTGTTTCCTGTTGTTTCAGACGTATGTTGCAAATGTTTCACCTATTTCGGACATATGTTGCAAGTGTTTTATCTAAATGTTGCAAATGTAGATCTGATGTTGTACGCGCGCGTGTGAATTATTTCCTCCATATCCGGCTGTGGCCTGCGACAACGTGTGATGATTCACCTGTTAGTCCGTGGCAGTGTCCGATGCCAACGTCCAGGACGACGTCCGGGCGCCAGGAGCTCCAAATAAGAAGTGATGGTGGCGCCATTTCTTATTCTCACCTGCATATATATATGATACTGCAATTTTGAAGATTCACTTATCTGTTCACGTCAATCTGGAGACCCTTCTTAAAAGAGTTGTTCAGATCCGACCACTTTGTTTTATACACTAGAAAAATGTGAAAAAATCAGGCAACCTATAAAATGTGAGTCCAATTAAACGCGTCATACAGCTTAGCAAATACAGAATCACTGGGTTCCTCCGACTTGCGGCATCTGGAACACTGATCCGAACCATCGGGAGCACGGGTACACGGTGCAGAAGGTCTGCATCGCCGTCATGAGCAGCAGCACGACGGCGGCAAGCAGCGTCAGGATCCGCCACGACCTGAACACGTACTTCTTGAGCAGCTTCTGCGCCCGCGCCGCCGCCCGCCGGCTCCGATGCGCGTTCACCTCCCGTATCGCGGCGTCCAGCCGGGGCACCTTGCCCAGCCGCGTCGCCCGGCACATGCCGTTCCACATGTCGGCGGCCTCCTTGTCGCTCTTGAGGTGGTTCACCACCACGCCGCTCTGCCGGAGGATCTTCACGTCCTTGGGCGTGTCGATGATGCCGTTCATCAGCTCCGTGTACCGCGCCAGCACCAGGGGCCCACGCACGGCCACGGCCTCGTAGGCCACCAGGTTGCGCAGGACCACCTCCGTGTTGCCGTCCAGCGTGATGATGGGCAGGCTCAGCGTCGCCGTCGCGGCGTCGAAGGAGATCCCCGCGATGCCCTCCGGCGTCGGCACGAACCGGACGCCCCACCGCGCCAGGGTCGCCACCGACGGGATCATGATCTCCTGCGCCAGCGGCGAGCTAATGATGCTCCCCAGGTTCACGCCCTTGAGCCGCGCCTCCACGTCGGTGGACGCCATCAGCTTGGTCACCAGCGGCGCCACCGCCGACAGCAGCGGCACCTTGCGCATGATCTTCCCCGGGAGGCTCGACGCCATGCTCATCGGCCGAGAGATGAGGTTCTTCCGGATGAACCGGACGGGCGCCACGTCGAGGCTGGACACCTGCATGCACGCCTGCTTCACCTTGTCGTAGTCCGGCAGCTGCTGCGACGGGTCGAGCATGTCGATGGTGAACTCCTCGGGCACCATCGGCGGCGGCTCCCGGTCGCCGTCTCCGCCGTCGAAGACCGTCGCGTCGGGGACGAGGAAGTGGTAGAGGAGCTCGAGCATGTGCGCATGCCTGGCGACCTCGGCGGCGACCAGCTCCGCGGTGGTCTTGATGGGGGACACCTCCTTGATGAAGCGGTCGAGCACGGCGTGCAGCGCGTCGGCGGCGGCCTGCTCCCCCTTGGGGTGGCGGAGCGCGAGCGCCTGGGAGAAGAGGAAGAGCGGGATCTGGTTCTCGAGCATCATGGCGTCGCGCACGGTGGCGTTGATCCAGTTGGTCGCCGAGGACACCATGTCGGTCACCTCGTCGCGGTGGTAGCTCTCGAGGAAGTCGAGGAGGAAGCACGTGTCAATGGCCATCATCCATGCCAGCGTTTGGTCGCTCAGCTCCAGGAACCTGTGTACGTACGTGCACTAATAATCAGTTAATTAATTAATGAATCTTATAACCAAATATTACAGAACTTCAGTTATATTCTGATTATGTGAAGAGTGGGAATCTGAGATTGAGAGGACTAAGAAGCCTACAGTTTCTGTTGTTGTTGTTGTTGTTGTTGTTGTTGTTGTTGTTGTTTTGAGTGATTGAAAGTTTTGTTCCATCAAAAAAAATTATTGAAAGTTTGAAACAGACTGATTTTGTGAATCGTTCCTAGACACTAGGGTACAGAGTCTGGTTACTAATGGGCCCGTAGTGTTTGGGCTTTGCCCGCAAAACAGCCCACAAGCCAGTGAGCTGTCGGCTTTTTAAATGCCCATTTTGGTCAAACGGGAGTCTATGTTTCTTTTTGTAAAAAAAAGGGAAGCCGATATGACCGGTTGTAAAACCATCACTACTCCAAAACTTCGCTTCCAAATAATGAGTACTACTGTATCACCAACAAACTTCACTCAACGAGTTAGCTCTAGAGGAAAGGCTCATGTTAGCTAGGCCAACAACCATCTGGTATGAAGTAAGTTAAGTAAGGCAGCAGGACACAATAGTCTAGGACAACAAATAGCACTCCTATTCCATTGTCCCAAAAAAGAATGCAACTATGAGATTTGTGCTAGTCAAAATAGCTTAAGATTGGCAAAATTTACAGTGAGTAATATTAACATTCATATCTTTAACTTGGCTTGTTACGAAAATATATTCTATAATTAATAGTGTACTGGTGTTTATTTCATAGTAAATGTTACTAGTACTTTTTATATATACTTTGGTCAAACTTTAAACTGTCTGGCTCCTCAAAAAAATGAGAACCGCTTTTTCTTCCTTTTTTGTTTTTGCATACAGAGGGAGTTAGTAGTTTAGTCAATTCACTAGGGATTTTGTCAATTGGAAGCAGAAGCGAGGATATTATTAGCGCGAGGATCAAAGGCGATGATGAGCAAGTGGTGAGTGCATCTAGATGGACGGGACCTGCACACGGGGCGCGTATGTACGTACCTGTGGTAGGGCGCCCGAATCTTGTCCTGGTCCTGGAGCAGCCGCTCCACGAGGTGGTCGAACTTGCGGCCCGCGGCGAAGAGCTTCTCGGCGCGCTTGGCGGCGGCGAGCTTGTAGCGCTCCATGTCCCTCAGCTCGGGGCGGCCGCAGTGGTAGGGCCCCAGCGCGAAGTGCTGCGGCAGGTACGCGTCGGGCCGCGTCGCCCTGAGCAGGCGCGGGACGTCGAACACCTTGGCCGCGGCGCCCAGCGCGTCGGCGGCCTCCCGCTCCAGGCTCTGCCGCACCCGGCTCAGCCACCGGTCCTCGTCGAAGTGCAGCCCCGCGCTCGCCGCCGACGACTGCACGAACCGCGCCCGCGCCTGCAGCTCCGACAGCGCCATGGTGGTGGTTAGCTAGCTCACGCCTCACGGACCGGCGGCGGCGGCGCGCGGACGGGCGATCTGGATCTCGATGGATCGCTCTCGCTGATCCGCTGTTTGATCTCGCTGTTTGCGCAGTGTGTGCACTCGTTTGTTTGCTCCAAGTTGCTGAGATGGCTGGCTATAGAGAAATGGAGGAGCAGCAGCAGCTGGTTGGTTAGGTGTAGGTCAGGCCATGCCCCGGCCCCGCCATGGGATGCGACGACGAGCTGCTGCTATATACTAGTACGTAACTACAACTACTAGTGTGATGCTAGTAAGCGCAAGTGGGTGGTTAGGAGCTGGTAAAAGAGATTAATTAGCAGGCACATCACGCGCGTAAGCGTGAAACACATGCATGTGGAATGTGATAGTCGTCGTCGATGCATGCAGGAATATATGAAGTGTAAAGCTGGTCGTCGTCGTCGCCGAGTGAAGAAGAAAGCGCCAAGGCTGCAACTATATTTTGCCAACGCTAGATGCAATGATGAACTTGTCCCTAACGATGTGCAAATTCGTCATGATGATGATGTGCATATTATACTGTCGGGGAGAGAGAGGTCGAGAGGCAGACCAGGCCACAGGGTTCGTGCGTGGATAGACACTGCAGACGTGGAGGGGCCAGGGGATAATGGTATTGGGGAACAATAATCAATCAGTCAGTTTAATTTGAAGAGGGCTTGATGACGGCACATGCTGAGTGCTTGTTTAGTTCCCAACAAGTTTCCCAAAAAATGCTACAGTAGACATCACATCGAATCTTTAGACGCATGCATGAAGCATTAAATATAGGTAAAAAAATAACTAATTATATAGTTTGTCTGTAAATGTCGAGACGAATCTTTTGAGCCTAGTTAGCCTATGGTTGGACAAATTTTGTTAAATAACAACGAAAGTGCTACATGAATTTTTTCTAAAAAAATTTAGGATCTAAACACGGCCTAAGGTATCAGCAGGAAAAACGACGAATTAGAACATGCGTCGCGGCCATTCTGAACAGGGGCGGATCTAGCACTGTGGTGGGGTGGACTTGAGTTCCCGTTACTGCAATCGTAGTAGTATAGAGCTCCTCTTAAGCTCTACTATAATAAATTAATACCTAAGAAAGCTTAGAAGAAGAAGTTAGAGTCAGAAGATAATGAGAGAAGCCCCTCCTATTATCTTAGTTTTCTAGACCCGCAACTGATTCGGAATGGGATCTCTTGTTTCAGGAGCAAATTCTGAAATCTGAATAGGACTAATTAGTGTCTAGCGGCTTTTGTTTTTCTGCCACTTGGAGTTAACTTTTGATGACACAGAGAAAGTCATCGGCATAAGAATTTGCTGTGGATGACGCAAACGAAATTTAAAATGCCGTGAAGAAGACGACGTCACTTAGCTTGTATCAGTATACTATGTTAGTTATGCCATTATAATTAAATGTGTGCTCTTCGATTAACAAGCCTTCACAATCTCCACAGGGATCTAACTGCTGCGGTGGATAGTGAAATAAAAGCGATGCGGCTGCGTCGATGATATACAGAGAACGGTAATGGTACACTCAAGGCGTCTGTCCTTTTTGATGGGACCGACCCGCCTGCCCTCGTGTCTCGCGTCTCGCGCCACGGACCCTTAGGCATGCCTCGCGCCGCTAGCCCCTGCATCTCCCGTCTCGCGCCATGGACCCTTGCCTGTGCCTCGCGTTGCGCGCCCTCACGCCTCTCGCTGCGGTCGCGATCCATCCGCCTAACGATCTGGGCGACCTCAAGCTCCGTGCCAGCGTTAAGCTCTACGTCAACGAGCGTCCATTGGGGGCAGCAAGTAGATGAGCACACATGTTGCAACCATATGTTTCATGCGTTTCAGATGTATGCTACAGATGTTTCAGCTGATTTTGCAAAAGTAGATCTGATGTTGCATATGTTGCAATGACTATACACGTATGTTGCAAGTGTATGTTTCAAATGTTGCAATTATTTCAAACGTATGCTGTAAGTGTTTTATTTATATGTTGCACTGGCTATATACGTATGTTGCAAGTGTATGTCTCAAATATTTCGGCTATTTGAAACGTATGTTGTAAGTATTTTATCTAGATGTTGCATATGTTTCAGCCTATACATATATGTTGCAAGCGTATATTGTAAATGTTTCCTTTATTTCGGATGTATGTTGTAGCAAATGCTTTATATTGCAAGTGTTCCATCAGCTGGCGTGGCAATGGAGCGCAGGCGGAGGTGGTCCCCTCGAGCGCAGCGGTCTCCGCGTGTGCGCGGGAAGCAAAGCGGGCGCGACAACAGGCACCTAGCGCAAAACTGTATTCATGGGCATGGTAGTAGGTGCGAAATAAGAAGCTGCATCCATGGGCAGGTAGCAGACACGGAGCACGAGGCGAAGCGACATTCATGGGCGCCTGAGGGTATCATTATTGAAAATAGGCGGGCATCAGGCGTGGGTATCCGACGAACGCCGCGTCCGAACGTCTGGGCACTGGTCTCGTCCTATAGAGAACATATCCGGCCCAAATCACAATACAAAAAATTTAAAACTGAGTGATAAGACATTGACAAATGTTTGGTTGAGCATTATTATTGCTTTCATCTAAAAAAATATAATTCGTATCACTGCAGGTTTGTGACTTTAATCGGGCAATGATAGGGCAACTGGCAGACTATTATTGTCCACCTATCACTGCAGGTTCGTGGCTTGAACCCGACAATGGTAGGCATAGTACTATCACTACCGGTTCAAGCTACGAACCAGCAACGATAGCTGTTTTATAAAAAAATTTGTATCTTTTACATATAATATTGGATTAAGATAAATTTTATATTAAAATTGTAGAGTTTAAAGAGATATAAAACTTTGTAGTTGACAACTTTTAAATTTTAGGCGATTTACAAGTCTAAATATTCAACATACGTTCTTGATCAGATTTGACATGATTAACAATGTCGGATGGAGACAAAGTCAACATTAAAGTTGTAGTAATCGACAAGATCTACAACTTTATAGTTAGCAACTTTTCATTTAAAGACTATTTTGAGTGTCAAATATATAATATAAGATTTGAAAATATTTAGTTAAAAAAATAGTGTCAACTATGTAGTCACATGCGTCGTTTAGCTCAGCTGGTATGTACGCTTATGGGAACATGTATTTTTATAACACATATTTTCTATATTTTTATCACCTATCACTATCAAGTTGGGACAACCAGCAGTGATCGAAAAACCATATTACTATATATATTCTGGAGCAGTGACTAACTCAAACTATCTCAAGTTTGATAAAAATTTATATAAATAACGAGGCAGTCTTGTTGTTTGACCAAACTAATGATATCAAATAAGTATTGCTACGTTCGTTACAAAATATATTTTCATAATATAGGTATTTAAAATTATAATTGCTCATAGTTTTATATGAATTTAGACAAACTTAAGATAA
>CM039603.1:11749299-11801854 GCA_022457205.1 Saccharum spontaneum | reverse complement strand
TTCTTCCATTGACACAAAAGAAGAGTGAGCACAAAATGACGCCAATCTTGATCTAGTTTGAACTCCCCTTTGTATGTCACCAATGATGGAATCTAATGGATGGTCTCTAGCAATGTTAGTTGGTTGAAGCACTTGGACTTGATTGCTTGGATGTTGATGTTGATCATGAGTTGGAGATGATGAACTAGCCACTTGTTGATCTTGTTGCACTTGAGATGATGTACTAGCTTGATTTTGCATTAGAGGACCCACCAGCTTGTGTAATTGGACTTTGGAGCACTTGATCTTTGTTGTCATCCACATCAATCACTTGCTTTGGCCTAATATCACCAATATCCATTTCTTTCATAGCATTGGTCAATTGAGTTCCTCTCACATCATCCAAGTTATTTTCTTCATCTTGAGAGCCATTTGTTTCATCAAACTCAACATCATGAACTTCCTCAAGTAAACCACTAGCCAAATTCCAAACTCTATAAGCTTTGCTAGTAGTGGAGTAACCAAGTAAGAATCCTTCATCACATTTCTTCTCAAACTTGCTCAATCTAGTGCCCTTCTTCAAGATGTAGCATTTGCAACCAAATACCCGAAAGTATGCAATGTTGGGCTTTCTTCCATTTAAGATCTCATATGGTGTCTTCTCTAGAAACTTGTGGCAATAGAGGCGGTTGCTATAGAAGCAAGCTGTGTTGATTGCTTCGGCCCAAAAAGAATGACTCACATTATACTCACTTAACATTGATCTTGCCATATCAATCAAAGTTCTATTCTTCCTCTCAACTAGGCCATTGGATTGAGGTGTATACTTGGCCGAGAATTGATGTTTGATTCCAAGCTCCTCACATAGCTCATCAACTCTTGTATTTCTAAACTCACTTCCATTGTCGCTTCTCACTTTCTTGATTGTGGTCTCAAATTCATTTTGCACTCTCTTGATGAACTTCTTGAATATGTCAAATACATCACTCTTGTCCCCAAGAAAGAATACCCATGTATATCTAGTGAAATCATCCACAATCACAAAACCATACTTGTTACCACCAATGCTTGTGTATGTAGTTGGCCCAAATAGATCCATGTGCAACAACTCAAATGCCTTGGAAGTACTCATAATGCTCTTCAAAGGATGAGTGTTGCCTACTTGCTTTCCGGCTTGACATGCACTACATAGCTTATCTTTCTCAAATGTGACATCCTTCAAGCCTCTAACTAAGTCATGCTTCACTAACTTGTTCAATTGCTTCATGCCAACATGACCAAGTCTTCTATGCCATAACCAACCCATACTTGATTTGGTGAGCAAGCATGTTGAGAGTTGAGTGTCACTAGCATTGAAATCAACCAAGTATAGATTCTCATATCTAAAGCCTTTGAAGATCAAATTAGAGCCATCAACACTAATTATCTCCACATCATCAACACCAAATATGCACTTGAAACCGAGATCACACAATTGAGCAACCGAGAGAAGATTGAAGTTCAACTTTTCAACTAAGAGCACATTGGAAATGCTATGATCATTTGAGATTGCAATCCTTCCAAGAGCCTTCACATCACCCTTGCTATTGTCACCAAATGTGATACTATCAATGCCACTATCATTTGATTTGAGAGAGTTGAACATTCTTGAATCACCGGTCATATGTTGAGAGCACCCACTATCAAGCACCCAATGCCTTCCTCCGGCCTTGTAATTTACCTACAAAATAAATTAATGTTTCTTAGGTACCCATACTTGTTTGGGTCCTTGGAGGTTAGTAACTAAGCTTTTTGGTACCCAAATGGCCTTTTTCTTTGGACCCACAATTGGTGTACCAACAAACCTAGCATGCACACCTTTCTCACCCTTGGTAAGCACATAACAAGAATCAAAAGGAATGTAATCCATTTTAGCATGAAACTTGTTGTTGTTCTTGTTCATTTTATTACAATTAATCTCTAGATGCCCAACTTGCTTGCATCTATTGCAATAACGACCATTGCTCTTCACAAAGCGAGACTTTGGAGTAGCAAAGGCCGCCTTGCCCTTCTTGGGAGTATAGCCCAAACCCTCTTTGTTAAGAGAGAACCTTTGGCTACCCAAGCATTTTAGCAAGCGAGCATCCCCACCATAGGCATTGCCTAATGCGCGGGTGAGATCATCCACCTCTCTCTTGAGAGTCTCATTCTCAACCACAAGTGATGAATCACTAGTAGTAGAGGTAGAGTTGGTTGTGGTGGATGATGATGAGCTACATGAAGCATTAGTAGGACCAACAAATAAAGAATCATCAATAATATCACATGTTAGTCCAATATCACAAGTGACAATCACTTGCTCCTCCTTAGCTTCCTTCATGAGCTTCTCCAACTTGAGGTCCTTCTCCTTGATGAGCTCAAGTAGAGAGGAGTGGGCTTCCTTAAGCCTAGTGTGAGCAACTTCAAGGTCCTCGTGGTCTTCCTTTAGACACTCACGAGAGGCCTCTAGCTCATCAAAGGATTTCCTAAGAGCTTTGAGCTCTTGTTCAATTCCTTTGCACTCCTTACTCTTTTTGAGAGCAACAAGCTCCTCCATCAAGGCATCATTTTCATTGCTCTTGGCAATGAGCTCTTGTTCCAAGATTTTGTATTTCTTGGTGGTCCTCTTGTAGCCTTTGCTCATTTGATCTATTATGCCCAATAGATCATCCTTGGAGTAGTCCTCATCCTCCTCATCATCACTCCTACAACCATCACTAGCACAAGAATCATCATCACCATCATCATATTTTACCTTGGTAGGCTTGGCCATAAGGCATGTCGATGTAGTGTCGAAGATGGATGGCTTGTTGGAGAGGGCGATGCTTGCCATGGCTCGCCGAGTGGTCCTCTCATCATCACTAGAGCTATCATCATCACTATCGGAGTTGTCACTATCCCAAGTGACCACATAACCACCACCCTTCTTCTTCTTGTTGATAGTGAAGCTCTTCTTATCTTTCTTCTCCTTATTGTCCTTCTTGTTCTTCTTCAACTTCAACTCCCCATCATGATATCTTTTATCTTCATAGGGACACTTTGCCACTATGTGATCGGGGCTATTGCAATTGTAGCAAAGCACCTCCTTTGCCTTCATGAAGTCCCTTCTCTTCCTTGCACCATATCCTTTCTTCTTCATGAACCTCCCCATCTTGTGCACTAGGAGGGCCATGGTCTCATCATCGAATGGATCATCATCATCACTCTCCACCTTGCTCTTGCCCTTAGAAGATGAAGCCTTGAATGCAATGGGCTTCTCTTGCTTGACCTTGGTCTCCTTCTTCTCATCTTCATCTTCATCATCATTGTATTGGGCATCGGTCATTATATCTCCAAGCACATTGGTTGGTTTGACCTTGTCCAATCCCTCTCTAAAGATCATTCTTCTCAAGGTGGCAAACTTCTTGGGTAAGCACATCAAGAATTTGTGTGAGAAGTCCTTGTCCTCAACCTTCTCTCCAAGCCCCTTGAGATCATTGACAATGACTTGGAGCCTATAGAACATCTCCGGGATGGATTCATCATCCTTCATCTTGAAAGTGGAGAACTTGTCCTTGAGCATATATAGCTTGGCACTTTTTACCGTTGAAGTGCCTTCATAAGTTTCTTCAAGCCTTATCCAAAGCTCATTTGCCTTTTCAAGATCTTTGATTTGCTCAAATACTTTGTCATCAATGGCACGGTAGATTGTGTCGAGTGCCGCCGTGTTGCATTGTTTGTTGATGCGGTCATTTGGAGTGAGATTTTCTTCATCAAGAATAATGTATCCTTCATTGGTCACATCCCAAACCTTCTCATGTATATTGCCTAGATATTGCTTCATCTTCCTTTTCCAATGATCAAAGGAAGAGACACCATCAAAGAATGGAGGCTTGCCATTAACATGGTTGAACATAACTTGAGCCATCTTGCACCGAGGTTGTTAAGCCTTGCAAACGGTGACCACGGCTCCGATACCACTTGAAAGGTCTAGATGGCTAGAGGGGGGGTGAATAGCCTTTTAAAAACTTTCTACAAAGACAAGCTAAACAAGTTTATCAATATAACAAATAGCAAGATGCGAGTTTTGCTTAGCCTACGGGGTGTTTGCAAGCCACCTATCCAATTCACAATTCTAGTATATTGGCACTCAACCGCACAAGTTAAATGGAGAAGGTAACTACAACTACAACTAGCAAGCTACACAAAAAGAGCTACTCTACCAAAGCAAACTAGCTAGCAAAGATAACTAAGAAAGTAATACAAGTGAGAGTTAGGAGGGAATCACCGAGGGGCGAAGTATTGAGCCAACCAATAAGATCAACAATGAATACCAAGACAACCGAACACCGGGATCAATCAATCACAATATGAAAGTGATGACACGAAGATTTATCCCGAGGTTCACGTGCTTGCCGGCACGCTAGTCCCCGTTGTGTCCCTTTTCACCACGTGGTTCGGTGGCTAATCGGTCTCACACCGATCCTCTCAAAAGGCGCCACAAGAACCTACCAAATGGCAAAAGGTTGCAAATGACACGAGCAATCCACTAATGTTGCCTTTGGCGCTCCGCCGAGGTAGGCACAAACCCCTCACAATCACCGGAGGTGGCCAAGAACAATCACCAACTCTTGCCAACGCCTCCAAGCTGCTCCAAGCCGTCTAGGTGGCGGCAACCACCAAGAGAAACAAGAATCCCGCAGCAAATCAACCACCAAGTGCCAACTAGATGCAATCTCACAATGCAAATGCACTTGGAACACTCAATCTCACTTCGAATATGCAAAGAAGCAAGAGAGATGAGTGGGAGGGGAGTTGCTTAGCTCAAAGTGCTCACAAGTATGTCAAAATGTCAAGAGAGGGAGCCTTGAGCCGGCCAACGAGTATTTATAGACGTACCCCTTCGAATATAGCCGTTAGGAACGAGTTACAGCTGAACACGTGCTGCACCGGACGCGCTGGTCCAACTGACCGGACGCGCCGGTGCCGCAACGGCTAATTTTCAAACAACCGACCGGACGCGCCGGTCGTAACGACCGGACGCGCTGGTCACCACCGGACGCGCCGGTCCCGTGACTCACCGGACGCGCCGGTCAACACCGAGTCGCGCAAAACGAACCATCCACCGGACGCGCTGGTGAACCGACCGGTCGCCACAGTGACCGCGTCCGGTGGGAGTCCAGTAAGCTCCCTGGACCACCGGACGCGTCCGGTGGCCTGTGACCGGACGCGCCTCGCGTCCGAAGAAACAACCGAAAAACCGCGCATTCACTGGATACTGACCGGACGCGCCGGTCGCACAGTGACCGCGTCCGGTGCAGCGTCCGGTGTAGCGTCCGGTGCTGCGTCCGGTGCCACTGTGACCTCCGTTTGCTTCCGTTCGATTTCGTTTGATTTCCGACTTCCGGCGTAGTAGAAAATAGGCATTTCATTTCCCCGAAATCGCCTGAATCCCGCGCTCGCACGCTCGGCGGGAGGGAGAGAGGAACCAAACCCTCTCTACCACTTAAACTCCAACGCCGTCGCAAACGTGCTAACACCACCAAGTGATCATGTCATGTGCATGTGTGTTAGCATTTTCACAATCATTTTTCGAGGCGTTATTAGTTCTATCCAAATGCATATGATCATGAAATGCACACCTAGAGGCACTTAGGAGTTCATTAGCCGCGTCATTCCCCTCTTTATAATACGGCTATCTATCCTATAACGTAACCACACCCACTAGGTGTCTTGGTTACTAAAACACAACCCTTAAGCATATACCTTTGCCTTGATCACGTAGGGTCGCGTCCAAATCCAAGTGTGGCCATCATGATCACCATGTCCATCTTGCCACCAACCTTGGAATGTACTAATCCTCATATGCTACATACAACTTAGACATAGGATTAGTACTTAGGCATTGTCACTAATTACCAACACCAAACATAGGACTTTCAGTTATCCTCACCCCAAATATTAGGATCAAGCCTGATCTTTGATTGAGGTTCACTTCCAAACAGGTTCTTGTAGTATTTGGTGATGTGGGTTTTTAGGCTCTCAGTTTCTGTAATCACTTCTCCATTTTCTTCCAGCGATCTTATCATACATTTTCGTTTCCTCCCATTAGCAACACCATGAAAAAAAAGATGTATTAGCATCACCCTCCAAAAGCCATCTTTCCCTACCTCTAGTCTGCCACATCACCTCTTCTTTATTGTAGATATCAACAAGCTCCTCTTCTAAACTATATCTTTGTTCCCATTCTCTTCTAAACACGCTGGTGCATATGCGTGAGGCTTGCAGACCTCAAACCTTAATAGGATGTTTGGTTTGTGAAATAAAGTGGCCCATTATCATCTCACTCTTTACTTTAGTTTTTTGTTTGATTTGTGGAAAGAATAAGCTGATCCATCACCACCCCATTCCTCACAAAGCTAATAAAATAGTACACTATGAGGAATGATGTTATTCTAATATATTTGATGAATGGATTCATGATGCATCACTCCAAACCAAACACTCCGTAATAGCACGGCTACTGCATATTCTGACAGAGTTTCCATATGCATCATCAAAAGTTTCCAACTTGTCAAAATCGAACATCCAAAAAATATGGTTCTGTATAGCCAGTGAATATTCTTACACGCTGCAAAAGTGTGGCTTCCATCTGAACTATCAATTGTAAACCTGAGCAAACAAGAACATAGCTGAGCTTTATGCAAACAAGAAAAATGTGGGGGCCAACTTCGGTACAATCAGGCGTCGTCAACACAGAGGTCACAGAGTCAGTTGTCTTCAACACGGAGGTCACAGACTCAGTTTGCATCTAATTTCTTCTCAGCTTCACTGATGACCTCTAGTTGTTCCAACAAAGCGGTGAGCTTTCTCATGTCCTCTTCCTGCACGCTCTGTGGAGCCTTCTCGCGATAGCCAGAGGCATCCATTTTCTGCGCCAGTGCATTTTGTAACCTGCGTGTATGATAAGAGACATGTTACCGATAAGATTGAACAACACTGAAACATGAGGATATTTACTGTCGAAAATGGACCTAAGAAGTGCACTTACTTTTGAATTTCATCTTTTTTCTTCCTTAGCTTTTCACGTTCTGCATCTGCATTTAAAGCTCCTTGGAGCTGAAGGTACACAGACAAGTCTTTGTTGACAACAGCAGTTGCACAATCAGCTGGAGTTTCATCGTTCTCTGTCAGGATCTGAAGTTCCAATAACAGATCAGTGCTTTTGTTCAGGACCTTTTAACTCAGGTGGATTTAAAATTTTTCCTACCGTAAGTAGGTAGCATATAAATGCTAACAGCTGAAGAAAGACATGAAAATGTTATTTGGGAAGAACCAGTGGGTAACAATAGCTATTTGAGGTCACAAAACTCTATTTAGGTTTCAGCATAAATTCCAATCCATAAAGTATAAACTGATTGTAGATGATGAAAGGGAAAAGATATTTCTGGAAAATAACACATATAGTCATACAAAAGTGTAAGGCATAACCTTGAGATGCGATATGGAAGAAAGAAACACGATTAAAGATTGATAGCATTGGATAGTGGCAGCGATCTCTTGCCCTCGGCAAAGTGCAAAAGCAGGACGTCTATAAAAAATAAAAAAGAAAACATCAATAAGCTATTACTCCATTTTGCAGAAGCAGGTTGAATCAACCAAGCAAATACTAAACAGAGAGCAAAACAGATCGCAGTATACATACCTTTCATTTGAATCTGTTGGTGGCTTCAGAGACCTTATTTTGTTCACAGCATCCAAGACAATGTCCATTTCATTTTCAAGTCCGCCATTACTCCATTCCTGTCATAAAGAACCATATGTTCCCATGGGTAATAAGTACTACTCTTTCCTCAAATCATAATTGAATATTTCCTACAAGAACAATCTTCTTTAGGACACAGGTATTACCTCAACAAGCGATGGATACTCTGAAATCATAATTGAATCTTTCCTACAAGAATCTTTGGGCTGTGGAAGACGCTGCCAGAGCTCTTCTGTTACATAGGGCATGAATGGGTGGAGCAGGCGCAGACCAGTATCCAGGCAAATCCACAGGGTATCTCTGGAGGCAGCTCTTGCTGATTCAAACTCTTGAGAATCGTTGAAGAAGTAAGGTTTGATAGCTTCTATAAATACATCGCATAGCTGATACTGCCACCACGAGTATATAGCAGATGTTGCATCAGACAATTTGTATGCTTCTAAAGAAGTAACGGTTTTCCCAACGGCCTTGTTAAGCACTGAGAGTATCCACTTGCAAATTGGTGGCATAAGAGACACATCAACAGTTGCCGGCGGAATGTAATGATCACCCAGTTTGCCCATCGCAAAACGGATGGCATTCCATAATTTGTTGCACCATTGTCTGTATCCAACCACCCTCTTGATATCAAGATTTATCCTGTCAGACTGAGGGGGGAAAAAAGATTGTATAAAAGCATGTATAATACATTATACATGAAAAAACTCAACTGGCTGCCATAAGAACCTGGGAAGTGTACGATATCAGTGCGAAGCGGAGGGCATCGGTACCACATTCTGCTATGCCATCAGGAAAATCCTTCTTCTTCCCATCTCTTGCGATGTTTAGTTCATTTGGATCCAGATTGCCTTCTTCCAAACGTTTCAGAAGACCATCCAGTGACATGCCATTTATCACCTCAAGAGGGTCAACAACATTACCAAGTGATTTTGACATCTTTCGGCCATGTGCATCCCGAATCATAGGATGTAAATAAACCTGAGAAGAGAGCACATGGTTATTGATCATCGGACAAGAGATGATCAGTGTGTCTGTGTCTGTGTGTGTGTGTTTGTAGAAGCACAGTATATGGGTGACTTGCTAATTGAGCTAAAAAATTAAAGAATAATTTGCAGGCAGAAAAAAAAAGAACATGGTGGCTTCATGAATTTATAGACTGCAACAGAAATGTAGACACCATGGTCTGCTAATGAATGATGTGACCAAAGCACGTGAACAATATATGTTAAATTGTGTGGCCTGTAGAGATGAAGGACGGAGCAAACCAGTAATGAATGATCTAAAATGGGCAGGTCCTTATTTCATCTAACAAACTTCTAATAACTTGATTAAACATCCACAGTATTGTGGGTAGATTGACCATTGCTCTAGCATGTGTCTCTTCTTGATCAGACTATAATGTTACATAAATTAACCACATGAAGGGACATAAAAGGCAGTCATAGGATTTGAATAGAGTACCTAACATGAACAAAAAGACTGCTAAGGAAATGAAGACTGATGTTATACCTTCTGAAATGGCACATCACCACCAAGTTGCATTCCCATCATCACCATCCTTGCTACCCAAAAGAAGAGAATATCAAGTCCAGTTTCTAGTACCGATGTAGGGTAGAAAGCACGGAGGTCAGCTGTATCAGACGGCCAACCAAGTACTGTTAAGGGGAAAAGACCAGATGAAAACCATGTGTCCAGCACATCAGGGTCTTGATCTAGACGTAATTTCGTTCCTGGATACTTTTTCTGTGCCTCAAGGTTTGCATCACTTTCATTTCTTGCGACTATCCAGCGGTCATTGTTGGAACCAAGGTTTTTATCCAGGTCATCTTCTAGTGTCACATACCATGCAGGTACACGATGTCCCCACCAAAGTTGTCTCGAGACACACCAATCACGTATATTTTCAAGCCATCTGCAAAGACAGCAGTAATGGATAGGTCATTTATTTCAGATTTATCTCATTCATTTGACATGATAATTACAAGTGACAACACATTGTATGTAATACCTGTACCAGTCTTGCTCATACTGCTGGGGAATAATTTCAATCTTTTTTGACCTTACAGCGTCAAGGCCTGCCTTGGCCATGGTGCTGCAATTAACAAACCACTGTGGTTTTATCATAGGTTCCACTACATCATTAGTTCTTGAACAAACGCCCAAACTCATTTCATTCTTCTTTGTGTCCTTATACAAGCCCTTAATTACAAAAATAAAAAAAATGTTACAATCAAAATCCATATATAAAACAAGAAGGCAAAGACCGACGTCTTCAAAAAATGATGAAACAATCAAATAAGCTATCCATAATTTCTAGTGTGAAGGATATATGTAAGACATGAGATTCAAGAAAAATCGTAATTATGGATAGCTGATCCCAACCTGAATACCTGATGCAATTGCTAATTTTAATAGAATCAATATTTATTTAAATTAAATGATAAGCAGTTTCCAATATTAATGCTGAACTGAAAGTAATTCATGCTAGAATATAGACTAATGTGACTCATACTGATTGTTTTCTTTGTACAACACATTACAAAAAAAACATAAAACACAATTATGGCACAACAATCATGATATTTCACTATTATTATTTTCACTTTGTTAGATTATGCACGCAATTCCACATATTATAATGCATATATTCATAAAATGTGAATGATAATAAGCTATTTTCAGATACTTTTTTAATGGATAGTTAAGCAAATCCAGTAATAATACCTTTTCCTTCAGTGCCTCAATAACAGCAACTCGAGCGGCAAATCTTGGCATTCCATCGAATTGTGCACCTCCATTGCTATTTATTTTTCCATCATCTGTGAATATATTGATGAATTCAAGGTTATGACGCTTTCCAACCTCAAAGTCATTTGGATCATGGGCAGGAGTAATCTGCATAAAAAACAGCAAAGAACAATGAGGATAGATATGAGGAAGGTACAGGTAGGTACAATATAAGATGATAAAAAGGTAGTTCTCAGCAGCAGGTCTTACCTTGACAGCCCCAGTACCGAAAGTGGGATCAACTAACTCAGCATCACAGATTATTTTGAGTTTTCGTCCATTGAAGGGGTGGACTGCATATCTTCCATGCAGATGCTTATACCTTTCATCCTCAGGGTGAACAGCTATTGCTGTATCGCCCAGCATTGTTTCTATTCTGGTGGTTGCTACAACAATCTCACCAAGTCCTTCCTCAAGAGGATAGGCAAAAGATATCAATACACCAAACTGTACAGGATTGGCATAACCAGGGACCTTTAACATAGTTTCTTCTCTAAGATCAATATGATCAACCTGACAAAACAGTATTTTCCATCAGAAAATCATGTAATCATGCATACAAAGGATCACAAAGTGTATCATAAATAATATAAAGTTCCATCAACCTCAATGTCAGAAATTGCAGTTCGAAGTGTGCAATCCCAATTAACAAGGCGATAATCTCTGAAAAGGAATAAACAATCCATTAGATGTGACAACTGAGATGACAACTGAAAAACAGGAACAGGTAAAGGATCGTAGCAAACTGAATTGTGGAATATTTCATTCTTACACTCAAATAAGAAGTGCAAGGAAACTAACCTATATATCAGGCCTTCCTTGTGTAACCTGACAAAAGCTTCAGTTACGGCTTTTGATCTTTGCTCATCCATTGTAAAAGCCTGGTGCCAAGTTTGAAATGAAGTTACTATGTATTAATATGCATGGTTCAAGCACGAGACATGTTTTTTTTCCCAAACTAAAATAAATAGGTATGTTACCTCACGGGACCAATCAAGTGAAGCCCCAAGCCGGCGCAATTGATTCAATATGGTACCACCATATTGATCTTTCCATTTGAGTACCTGTTTGTAAGATGATAAAGAAATGGAATAAGCAAACATCAAACCTAAAAATGATACATCAGGAGAAGGATTAAGGAATCAGAAAAGGCAGACAACACATTCATTTCAGAACATGGCAGTAACTATGATGTTTCAGAACCACAGCGGAGACTGAGTCCATTATTAATGGTAAAATAACAGATAGAGAAACAGTTGGCCCACATATAATCATATGTCATGCAAATGAAGTGCTTACTTCAGAAACAAATTTTTCACGCCCTATGTCATGCCTTGTCAGCTTCCTTTCACGCATAAGCTTCTTTTCTACAACAACCTGATATAAATGAGAACAGATGTCAAAACGAAGTACAAAAAATTGAAGTACTCTGTTGTCCAAACAAGAAGTCTGAAATACAAATGCTAAGTTAAATCATATACAAGTTGCAATGAGAAAAAAATAAAGTATTAATTTGCTCAAGGGAATAGAAGTGACAAAAATGCTATGGACTATGCAATTAATGAATGACCAATTGCTAAACAGTAAATTCCAAATCCAAAAGTAGGAAATGTGATTCAAAACATTATTTTATAAGAGCTACTCCAAGAAGTTGGGTAAATGCATCTGTTAAGATATTTACAGCTATTGTGCCTACAAAAACAGTACAACAGTTTGTCTATATCGTTTTCCTTCTTTCCCAATTGGGTATCCCGGTACTCTCGCTGCCCATTTTTCCCTAGCGAGTCCTGCTTGCTATCTGCATAGCCAAACCATTCCCGCGCGCTAATTGGACGGCCTGACGACCACCACTGCACCACAGGTCCTGCAGCTCGCTGAATGCTGCTTGGGCGTTCTTGGCAGCAGCATGTATGATAGGGGACAGGCTGTGTTGGCCAAGGAACGGACCTTGCTGGTAGTAACGCACGATGGTTGGCTGGCTGCCGCTGCAGGCCACACACGCTAGCTACTAGCTGTCTCTGTGTGGGCCTTGCTCTCAAACCCTACCTGGCCGTGCGAAGTAGGCTTCAGGCGGTGGACGAAGGCATGAAGCCGATCAGATCTTTGTGAAAAATCGGATGGACAAGGAAAATTTTACCTAGGCTGTTGTAGAATTCTACTTTTTAGATGGGGTTTTCTATTTTACATAATGGCTAAATCTTACAATTTGGAATCTAATTTTACCTAGTCTCTTGGAGTTGCTCTAAGTTTCACTAAAAATACAGAAAAGGGTATTATTGACATGTCCCAACAACCTTGTTGAGGATTTCTTAATGGCAGTACATTGTTAATTATCACTGACAGTATGTGTTCGATACATGTCTGTTCCACAACTTGAATGACAAATTCTATCATCTGAAACTGTATGTTTCATCATATAAACATCATCTGATAGTAAACAAATTCCTAAATGCAGACCTGTGTAGCAATGCCAGCATGGTCCACTCCAGGGACCCACAGAGCATTGTAGCCTGACATCCTACGCCAGCGTATCATAGCATCCTGCATTGGTTGCAAAACCATTGTATAGTCAATGTCTATACCATTAACATGGCATAACGATCTCTGCAAACCAAAAAAGAAAAAAGAGCACCTCTATAGCCACTGTAAGTGCATGGCCGATGTGAAGAGCTCCAGTCACATTTGGAGGTGGCAGAACCTGAAAAGAAATAACTCAACTCTTTGCTGGAAGCTAACCAATGTTTGACAATATAAAAGCACTACAGTGATGTCAAAAGATTCAGCATGCTAAATCAGCTTGTAGCTTATCTTGCACAACTGTTCCAAGAGCATGAATCACTTACTATAACAAATGGTGGCTTTGTGCTTGCAGGATCTGCCCCAAAATATCCTGATGATTCCCACCAGGCATACCATCTGCATACAATAAAAGAAATCATGCACTTGAGCCAAACATTCCCAATGCTAGGACTTGTAAAATCAACAAATGCAAACTAATCAAGCATCTTACGATCTCTCAACTGCACTTGGACTGTATTGCTTGGCCATCTGAGGTGCGAGCAATTTCTTCTGCCCATTAGGAGTGTCTGGGTCTACGAAATCCTGTGGATTTTCATCCTCCACAGCTTTCTTCCTTTGTTTTTTCTCAGTCTTCTTTGTTCCGTCCGAGGTTGCTTGTGCCTAAGTCATATCCAGCAAGCATTTCATTTACTAGACATCTGGATCATCTGCTCAGTCATAAACAGATTAGAGTACTGTATTCGAACCTGGAGCCTAGCCGCCTCCTTTTGTTTTGCCTTAAGTTTTTTCTCTTCTTTCTCTTTTGCCTGAGAGCATAACATTTAACCATAAATAAATGATTATATCATACACGATAACAAAACAGCCTGATCTCATAATTCAGATAATTTCTGACTTCGTGAAGTTACTGTTAAGTATGATCTAACTACCGTTTTCAGGCCATCCAATCCCCAAATAACCCGTTTGAGCCAAGTCAAAAGAATATATCTGGGAAAATAGTACAGAGAGCAATGCAAGACAGAATTTGATTGATACCTTTTGATCTTTTTTCAGCTTCCTCTCTAACTCTTTCTCATCAAGTTGCTGCAGGAATAAAAAAAAATAAGCGAATAGAATAAGTTGCTAACTTGAACAAAAAGTAAATGCAGTTCAGACTGCACAAAGGTTCCAAGTATTCCCGGAGGACCTTTTTCCGTGAGACAAGGTGAGGTAAGTGAGTACACGAACCTTCTCCTCAGCAACCTTCTCCGCCCCCTGCGCATCAGGCTGCTGCACAAAACCACACCCAAATCAGTCCCACAAAGGCACAAACATAGAGAAGGGATCCCCACGAGTCGCAGCAGCATCGGATGGACGGGTTGCTCGATCGGCGCCCCCTTTCTTACTTTGTCCATGCTTCAGAACAAGCCGGCGGATTGGCCCTTCTCTGCGCCGCTGCCGCCAGCAGCAGGAGTACGGAGGACGGCGGAGCGAGCAGGACGGAGTCGGGAGGCTAGGGTTCTGTGGGATTTTTCCGGTTGGGAGATGAGAGGGGGAGTGGGGCAGGCCAGGTGGAGTTTACACTAGTGGGGTCTTCCAAAAATTGGCCCAATTTGCACCCGACGGGATGGGCTTTCATGAGCTTTCTTCTCGTTTACTTTTCGGACGTGAATCTTCATGGGCCACAAATTTTTTGCGTCCTAGCGATTGGGCCGTTCGCCATCTCCGCCGGCCAACATGATCTTCGTCGTGGCACTATCGTTTCGCAACAGCTCAAAACAAATTGTTGATTCAGGCATATCAGAACTTTATGAACAATCGTGTAAAAAAAGAACTTTATGAACAAACAGAAACAGTTGATCCAGAGGCTGGCGGCAAAAGTCAATTCAATTTAGAATGCTCATACATCCGACAGTTTCAACCTGGGAGTCCTACTTTTAAGAACTTGCTCGAATAGAAGATCAGGCTTTGAGTTTTGAATTTCAAAATTGTTTGGGTCTAAGTTTTATTATTTGTTTGGAAATTATAAATTTTGAATTCCAAAATCTAAGAACTTTTTTTTGGGACAATCAAAATCGAAGAACTTAAAATATTTATTTGGGACTCTATACAATTTTGAATAAAAAAAATTGTAAACTATAAAGTTGTAGACTGAGAACTACAACTTTGAGCCTGTTCACCCGGCTTATAATCCGTCTTTTTCAGCTGGTTTTTTCAGCCGAAACAGTATTTTTCTCTCACAACAAATCAGCCAACAGTGTTTTTCAGCCGGCTTATCTGCCCAACCGAACGGGGCGTTTGGCATAAAACTTGTCGATATCCAAGGTTGTTTAAAATTTTTAAAATACAAAATTTAAGAACTTAAACAAATTTTTTTGTATTCTAACAATTTCAAATAAAGAACTTATCAATCACAAAGCTGTAGATCGTGTCGAAATCTATAGTTTTGGCGTAAAGTTTGCATTCATCCAACTTCAAAAAGTTATGAATTATTTTATGCAACTATTTCAAGAGAGATGTCTTTTAAGAGTCCCGTATAGTACAGGCGTACAGCGAAGGCAGTCCTGGCGGTACCAAACCCATCTTTACTAGCGTATGATACTACCGGCAGTGTCATAGGTCAGTAAAAATAAATGTTTCTACTAACGCTAAATTAAAATCCGTCAGTAGTGATTTATTTCTAGTGGCGGCAATGTTATGTAACTTGCCTGTAAAAATTCATTTGCACTGGCTGTTAAATTACGTCGGCCACTTGTACAAATTGATTTGCACTTGCGGTCTGTTACGATATCCGCCTCTGCAAAAAAAAAAAATTGCAAAATAAAAAAATAGCGGCTGTCGCGGCGATATGCTTTTCTCATGCCGCTGCTTTTTGACAGATTTTTTTTCTCAGAAGTAAATACATGACAGATAACAATCATTACACATGTTCATCATTCACAATATCTTTACAAATCCAGAGAACACACTTTCTTTCACCAAAAGTGCACTTGGTTATCACTTAAAAAAATCTCAAGAATCAACAAACAATAAATGAGTAACAAGATCTTAAAAACTTACGACTACAACTAACAGACGCTTAATATCCCCATTATTATCCATGATTTAAGCTTCTAACACCAAAAGACTAACCGCAGACCACATGCCCACTGGAGACGAGCGGAGGACAAGAAGAGCTCCACGAGACCTTCGGCCGACGCGGCCAAGCTCTCGCAGCATGCCGAACCTCCATCGCCGCAGCGCATTGTGCCAGTGGGGAGCCACCACCGCACATCCTGCCGGTGCGGAGCCGCCACCCCAGATCTGAGCCACGCGTGGGGCTGTGAATCGAGGTCGCATATTGGGTTCGCGTGGGTGGGTGAATAGCGCGTTGAAAAATTCTACGACAACATTTAGTAAATATGCTAGACAATTAAATGGTAAAACGAGTGTTGGCTAGCATATAAAAAGAGCAAGCCACCTACCACAATTCTAGTGACTATGATTTTAAGCACACAAATACTATGTCACTAAACTAAGTTAGCGAGCTCTTAAAGACTAACTAAAGAGTCTTACTGACCACTAGATTTGACTCTTGCTTGCCCTCAAAACTAGCTACACTAAAAGGTCAAGCTACACTAACAAATATAAATACACATGAAGGATGGATTGTTATACCGCCATGTAGATGAATGAGTCAATCACCAATAGAGTCATCAATCACAAGAATGAATACCAATGAAGACCAATCACCTCGGAATCAAATGAGTGACACAATGATTTTTTATCGAGGTTCACTTGCTTGCCGGTAAGCTAGTTCTCGTTGTGGCGATTCACCCACTTGGAGATTCACGCGCTAATTGGCATCACACGCCAAACCCACAACCGGGTGCCGCACAACCAACAAAAGATGGGGATCACACAAACCACAAGCAATCCACTAGAGTATCTTTTTAGCTCTTCGCCGGAGAAAGATCAAGAACCCCTCACAATTACCACGATCAGAGCCGGAGACAATCACCTTCCTCCGCTCGATGATCCTATCTGCTCCAAACCGTTTAGGTGGCGGCAACCACCAAGAGTAACAAGCGAATCCCACAGTGAAACACGATCACCAAGTGCCTCTAGATGCAAACATTCAAGCAATGCACTTAGATTCTCTCATAATCTCACAAGGATGAAGAATCAATGATGAAGATGAGTGGGAGGGATTTGGCTAAGCTCACAAGGTTGCTATGTCAATGCAAATGGCCAAGAGAGTGAGCTAGAACCGGCCATGAGGCTTAAATAGAAGCTCCCACGAAATAGAGCCGTTGGGCCTCAGACAGTCAGCCCTCGTGGCATGACCGGATGCACAGGTCGGGACGATCGGACGCACCCACGCCTGCGTCCGGTCCTTAGATCCTCGCCACGTGTCACTTCAGTTAAACCTCAGCCGAGCGATCCTAACGGCTAGCTGCACCTACACCATGCGTTAAGTCACGATCGGACGCCACGGAGGACGACTGGACGCACCATCATAGCGTCAGATCTTCACTCGCTCACGCGCCAACAGAGAACGACCGGACACACCGATTGAAACGGCATCCTGGCGTCAGGTCACTTCTAGAGAGCATCTAGAGCCACAAATCCGTGATCGGACGCGTCAGATGCTATACGATCGGACGCTGACCCGCGTTAGGTCCATTGACTGTTCACCATCCGAGAAATTTTAACTTGCTCCGCACTTGCATCACCATGACCGGACGCATTGTTTGCGCGTCAGGTCGCAACAGTGTGCCGGCATCCGGTCAATATGCCGAGACCGCGCCCTTCACCGTTGAGATGACCAGACGCGGAAGGTCTAGGGTCAGATCCTGCATCCGATCACTGTTTCTCAGTGAAAAACACCCCCTTCACTTCACCAATTTCTCCACCCTTGCTCAAATGTGCTAACCACCAAGTGTACCACTTTGTGCACGTATGCTAGCATATTTTCACAAATATTTTCAAGGGTGTTAGCACTCCACTAGATCCTAAATGCATATGCAATGAGTTAGAGCATCTAGTGGCACTTTAACAACCGTATTTCGATATAAGTTTCACCCCTTTTAATAGTACGGCTATCAATTCTAAATGTGATCACACTCGCTAAGTGTCTCGATCACCAAACCAAAAAGCTTCTAACCACTTATACCTTTGTCTTGAGCTTTTTGTTTTTCTCTTTCTTCTTTTCTAAGCCGAGCACTTGATCATCATGGTCATTACCACCATGATCTTCATCCATTTGCTTCACCACTTGGAATATCTACCAACCTATCTCACATACACTTAGAGCACATAGGTTAGTAGCTAGGGTTTCATCAATTCACCAAAACCAAACTATAGCTTTCAGCGGTGCGTGGGGCCACGCTTCCTCGCTGCGTGACGAGGCTGTGCCATCACCGAGTGCTGGATGCCTTCTCTCAGTGTGCTTCTATGGTGCGCATGCAGAGAGATGAGAAAAGAAGTGGCTGGAGAAAGAGCCGAAGAGATGAGACTGCTGGTTGCAAATTGGAAGAGATAAGGATACATTAAATAAAGTAGCCAGCAACTGGGAAGGGTTCGAGGAGACAAAGAGCACGTAATCGATAGACTCTTATGATGTCCACCTCTGTCAATAGTCATTTTTTTAGAAGCGTACATCTTAAAAAGTTTATTTGTGTCAACGTAAATAGTCGTTTAAAAGAGGTTGTCTCTATAAACGATTAATAGAGGTGTGTGTTTGGCTAAGGCCACTTTCACCATCTATAGCTCCTACACCCGCATCTGTTAATTGTCAAGCTTGTCTCATAAAATGAAAAGCGGTAATTCTTGCTCTAGGGCGTCTGGACGGTTGGACACTATCCTCCCGGGCCTGCACGCGGATTGGCCCAATAGGCAACTGGCCTGCTCTCCTACTCCCACGCCTCTGTGAGACTGCGACTGTAACTTCCCCACTACACGTCATCGTGGTGTTCACCGCGCCATCTGCCCCTCCGCCTCCCGTCACGGCGTCCACTCGTGCCCATATTGGGCAGCGCGAAATCCATGCCACCATAGATCCTCTCCCATCTAAGCTTCTTGCTCCAGCACCCACCCGCCCTCTGCGCCATCGTCGCTGCTGCGCCCTACCTCTCATCTACCGAAGCGACCTGTTGCGGCCTTCTCCAGCGTGCGCCCCACTCCACCTCGCGGTCTTCTCCAAAGCGCGATTCGCCTTCTCCACCAAAGCGACCCACCGCGGCCTTCTCCACTAGACCTGTCGTGGCTTCTCCACCAGAGGCGCGAGCTTCACGCTAGCAGTGAGCTCTGCACCGGTGAACTTCATGCGTCGACGAGTCTCCATTCTCAAGCAGCAGGGAGATGTTGCGCTGAAAGCGCATGTTGCAAACGTATGTTTCAAGTGGTTCAGATGTTCAGAGGTATGTTGCAAGTGTTATGTATCGGTGTTGCAAAAGTAGATCGGGATGTTACACATGTTGCAATGACTATACAAGTATGTTTCAAGTGTATATTCAAATGTTTCATCTGTTTCTGGATGTTGCAAAAGTGGATTTGGATGTTGCATATATATGCATGTTGTAAGCGTGTGTTTTCAAGTGTTTTATACATATGTTGCAAGTGTTTGCAATGGTTACATATGTGTTTCCTGTTGTTTCAGACGTATGTTGCAAATGTTTCACCTATTTCGGACATATGTTGCAAGTGTTTTATCTAAATGTTGCAAATGTAGATCTGATGTTGTACGCGCGCGTGTGAATTATTTCCTCCATATCCGGCTGTGGCCTGCGACAACGTGTGATGATTCACCTGTTAGTCCGTGGCAGTGTCCGATGCCAACGTCCAGGACGACGTCCGGGCGCCAGGAGCTCCAAATAAGAAGTGATGGTGGCGCCATTTCTTATTCTCACCTGCATATATATATGATACTGCAATTTTGAAGATTCACTTATCTGTTCACGTCAATCTGGAGACCCTTCTTAAAAGAGTTGTTCAGATCCGACCACTTTGTTTTATACACTAGAAAAATGTGAAAAAATCAGGCAACCTATAAAATGTGAGTCCAATTAAACGCGTCATACAGCTTAGCAAATACAGAATCACTGGGTTCCTCCGACTTGCGGCATCTGGAACACTGATCCGAACCATCGGGAGCACGGGTACACGGTGCAGAAGGTCTGCATCGCCGTCATGAGCAGCAGCACGACGGCGGCAAGCAGCGTCAGGATCCGCCACGACCTGAACACGTACTTCTTGAGCAGCTTCTGCGCCCGCGCCGCCGCCCGCCGGCTCCGATGCGCGTTCACCTCCCGTATCGCGGCGTCCAGCCGGGGCACCTTGCCCAGCCGCGTCGCCCGGCACATGCCGTTCCACATGTCGGCGGCCTCCTTGTCGCTCTTGAGGTGGTTCACCACCACGCCGCTCTGCCGGAGGATCTTCACGTCCTTGGGCGTGTCGATGATGCCGTTCATCAGCTCCGTGTACCGCGCCAGCACCAGGGGCCCACGCACGGCCACGGCCTCGTAGGCCACCAGGTTGCGCAGGACCACCTCCGTGTTGCCGTCCAGCGTGATGATGGGCAGGCTCAGCGTCGCCGTCGCGGCGTCGAAGGAGATCCCCGCGATGCCCTCCGGCGTCGGCACGAACCGGACGCCCCACCGCGCCAGGGTCGCCACCGACGGGATCATGATCTCCTGCGCCAGCGGCGAGCTAATGATGCTCCCCAGGTTCACGCCCTTGAGCCGCGCCTCCACGTCGGTGGACGCCATCAGCTTGGTCACCAGCGGCGCCACCGCCGACAGCAGCGGCACCTTGCGCATGATCTTCCCCGGGAGGCTCGACGCCATGCTCATCGGCCGAGAGATGAGGTTCTTCCGGATGAACCGGACGGGCGCCACGTCGAGGCTGGACACCTGCATGCACGCCTGCTTCACCTTGTCGTAGTCCGGCAGCTGCTGCGACGGGTCGAGCATGTCGATGGTGAACTCCTCGGGCACCATCGGCGGCGGCTCCCGGTCGCCGTCTCCGCCGTCGAAGACCGTCGCGTCGGGGACGAGGAAGTGGTAGAGGAGCTCGAGCATGTGCGCATGCCTGGCGACCTCGGCGGCGACCAGCTCCGCGGTGGTCTTGATGGGGGACACCTCCTTGATGAAGCGGTCGAGCACGGCGTGCAGCGCGTCGGCGGCGGCCTGCTCCCCCTTGGGGTGGCGGAGCGCGAGCGCCTGGGAGAAGAGGAAGAGCGGGATCTGGTTCTCGAGCATCATGGCGTCGCGCACGGTGGCGTTGATCCAGTTGGTCGCCGAGGACACCATGTCGGTCACCTCGTCGCGGTGGTAGCTCTCGAGGAAGTCGAGGAGGAAGCACGTGTCAATGGCCATCATCCATGCCAGCGTTTGGTCGCTCAGCTCCAGGAACCTGTGTACGTACGTGCACTAATAATCAGTTAATTAATTAATGAATCTTATAACCAAATATTACAGAACTTCAGTTATATTCTGATTATGTGAAGAGTGGGAATCTGAGATTGAGAGGACTAAGAAGCCTACAGTTTCTGTTGTTGTTGTTGTTGTTGTTGTTGTTGTTGTTGTTGTTTTGAGTGATTGAAAGTTTTGTTCCATCAAAAAAAATTATTGAAAGTTTGAAACAGACTGATTTTGTGAATCGTTCCTAGACACTAGGGTACAGAGTCTGGTTACTAATGGGCCCGTAGTGTTTGGGCTTTGCCCGCAAAACAGCCCACAAGCCAGTGAGCTGTCGGCTTTTTAAATGCCCATTTTGGTCAAACGGGAGTCTATGTTTCTTTTTGTAAAAAAAAGGGAAGCCGATATGACCGGTTGTAAAACCATCACTACTCCAAAACTTCGCTTCCAAATAATGAGTACTACTGTATCACCAACAAACTTCACTCAACGAGTTAGCTCTAGAGGAAAGGCTCATGTTAGCTAGGCCAACAACCATCTGGTATGAAGTAAGTTAAGTAAGGCAGCAGGACACAATAGTCTAGGACAACAAATAGCACTCCTATTCCATTGTCCCAAAAAAGAATGCAACTATGAGATTTGTGCTAGTCAAAATAGCTTAAGATTGGCAAAATTTACAGTGAGTAATATTAACATTCATATCTTTAACTTGGCTTGTTACGAAAATATATTCTATAATTAATAGTGTACTGGTGTTTATTTCATAGTAAATGTTACTAGTACTTTTTATATATACTTTGGTCAAACTTTAAACTGTCTGGCTCCTCAAAAAAATGAGAACCGCTTTTTCTTCCTTTTTTGTTTTTGCATACAGAGGGAGTTAGTAGTTTAGTCAATTCACTAGGGATTTTGTCAATTGGAAGCAGAAGCGAGGATATTATTAGCGCGAGGATCAAAGGCGATGATGAGCAAGTGGTGAGTGCATCTAGATGGACGGGACCTGCACACGGGGCGCGTATGTACGTACCTGTGGTAGGGCGCCCGAATCTTGTCCTGGTCCTGGAGCAGCCGCTCCACGAGGTGGTCGAACTTGCGGCCCGCGGCGAAGAGCTTCTCGGCGCGCTTGGCGGCGGCGAGCTTGTAGCGCTCCATGTCCCTCAGCTCGGGGCGGCCGCAGTGGTAGGGCCCCAGCGCGAAGTGCTGCGGCAGGTACGCGTCGGGCCGCGTCGCCCTGAGCAGGCGCGGGACGTCGAACACCTTGGCCGCCGCGCCCAGCGCGTCGGCGGCCTCCCGCTCCAGGCTCTGCCGCACCCGGCTCAGCCACCGGTCCTCGTCGAAGTGCAGCCCCGCGCTCGCCGCCGACGACTGCACGAACCGCGCCCGCGCCTGCAGCTCCGACAGCGCCATGGTGGTGGTTAGCTAGCTCACGCCTCACGGACCGGCGGCGGCGGCGCGCTGACGGGCGATCTGGATCTCGATGGATCGCTCTCGTTGATCCGCTGTTTGATCTCGCTGTTTGCGCAGTGTGTGCACTCGTTTGTTTGCTCCAAGTTGCTGAGATGGCTGGCTATGGCTAGCTATAGAGAAATGGAGGAGCAGCAGCAGCTGGTTGGTTAGGTGTAGGTCAGGTCATGCCCCGGCCCCGCCATGGGATGCGACGACGAGCTGCTGCTATATACTACTCCGTAGTACGTAACTACAACTACTAGTGTGATGCTAGTAAGCGCAAGTGGGTGGTTAGGAGCTGGTAAAAGAGATTAATTAGCAGGCACATCACGCGCGTAAGCGTGAAACACATGCATGTGGAATGTGATAGTCGTCGTCGATGCATGCAAGAATATATGAAGTGTAAAGCTGGTCGTCGTCGTCGCCGAGTGAAGAAGAAAGCGCCAAGGCTGCAACTATATTTTGCCAACGCTAGATGCAACGATGAACTTGTCCCTAACGATGTGCAAATTCGTCATGATGATGATGTGCATATTATACTGTCGGGGAGAGAGGTCGAGAGGCAGACCAGGCCACAGGGTTCGTGCGTGGATAGACACTGCAGACGTGGAGGGGCCAGGGGATAATGGTATTGGGGAACAATAATCAATCAGTCACTTTAATTTGAAGAGGGCTTGATGACGGCATGCTGAGGTACCAGCAGGAAAAACGACGATTTAGAACATGCGCCGCGGCCATTCTGAACAGGGGCGCGCGGATCTAGCACTGTGGTGGGGTGGACTTGAGTTTTCGTTACTGTAATCGTAGTATAGAGCCCCTCTTCAGCCCTACTATAATAAATTAGTATCCAAGAAAGCTTAGAAGAAGTTAGAGTCAGAAGATAATGAGAGAAGCCCCTCCTATCTTAGGTTTTTAGACCCGCCACTGATTCGGAATGGGATCTCTTGTTTCAGGAACAAATTCTGAAATCTGAATAGGACTAATTAGTGTCTAGCGGCTTTTGTTTTTCTGCCACTTGGAGTTAGCTTTTGATGACACAGAGAAAGTCATCGGCATAAGAATTTGCTGTGGATGACGCAAACGAAATTTAAAATGCCGTGAAGAAGACGACTTCACTTAGCTTGTATCAGTATACTATGTTAGTTATGCCATTATAATTAAATGTGTGCTCTTCGATTAACAAGCCTTCACAATCTCCACAGGGATCTAACTGCTGCGGTGGATAGTGAAATAACAGCGATGCGGTTGCATCGATGATATACAGAGAACGGTAACACTCAGGGCGTCCATTCTTTTCGGATGGGACCGACCCGCCTGCCCCCGCGTCTCGCGCCACAGACCCTCATGCCTGCCTCGCGCCACTAGCCCCTGCATCTCCCATCTCGCGCCACGGACCCTCGTGTGGCAGAACCGCCCGGTTTAGCCCGCTTTTTGAGGTACTTGTCTACCACTAGACACTAAGTACCCCGAAAGAAAGCTAAATCGAACAGTTCCGTCAAGCACACCCAATGGGAGAACTCGAAACAATCCACGTTTTATATCTAGGATCCAATAATGAGTACAAGCTTACAATACTTAGTCCATTTCATACAATAAAGTATCTCAGAAATTCTTTATTACATTACCAAAGTTCAGAGTGCGATAATTAAACAGCGGAATTAAAATAAACATCTAGTGGAGCGATATAGGGATCCGTCTGTGCCCACCAGAAGAATCCTCCACACAAATGCTAGCTTCTCAAGGTGCACCTGCAACAAGAGTAAATAAACCCTGAGTACACAATGTACTCGCAAGACTTACCCGACTGGGAATATATATTTCCCGACTCCCAAGGAATATGATAGGCTTTATGGCTTGTGGGTTTCTTGTTTGCGGAAAGCAATACTAAGAGTGTGTCCTTATTTCATTAGATTATTAGCAGCCATATTTAATTACTTATTCAACATTCTATGTAAGCATCTGTTCTAATTCCAAGCAACAGTTGAGCAATCAGAACTATTTTATCTTCTTATGTCAATTCTTACTACGGTGCCAGAGTGCAGTCAAGCCGTACCGTCATGCAGAAACGGCGATTCGCGAATCAATATGCCCAGCTGGGTGCCCCGAAAACACACGCCTCACTTGCACCCCAAGTACAAGCAAGACCAACCCATTCCACTCCTATCAAGGGGTCCAGGTCCCCGTCCAAATTAGGACTCTAAGCCCCCAACACTGCAGGCCCGACCTCAGTGCGGTGCTCAGACCTCCACCTAAAACCCACCCCTAACCGTCGGTCCGGAAAGAGCCAGAACCCAGACAAGAGAGCAACAAGTCTTCCCGCTCCCATAAGCAAGTATGTGCTCAGGACAATATAGAGCCTGTTCACCCGGCTTATAATTTATCTTTTTCAGCTTGTTTTTTCAGTCGGAACAATATTTTTCTCTCATAATAAATCAGCCAACAGTGTTTTTCAGCCGGCTTATCAGCCCAACCGAACAGGGCCATATCTGTGACTTGACCGGCACCCTGCTCGTTTCGCTGGTTTATTGTGGCTGAAAGTACTGTTCGCTGGTTTGTTGTGAGAGAAAAACACTGCTAGATGGCTGCTGATTCCACTGATAATGCCAACCGAACAGGGTGCGGGAGTCCAGTGCAACGATCGGTCCTTAATCGACACAGACAGGAAAACAATGTAACCAAGCTAAGCCCCGTGGCCGCGGGACATAACCTGTTACACCCATCAGAACCCAACCACATCCCTGCCCGGTCACCATTTCCTTTCTATCATTTTACCATGAGTGTAAATTTTCACCTACTTGTGAGTAACAGCAGGTTACCCACGCTATCGATAAACCTAAGCATAGCAGCTACACGATCCTGTACTAGTATCACTCATAGGTATATATATATATGCATGTGGGTTCCATAAAATTCCTGTAACGTAAATGCACACCAACTATATATAGTGATTTGTAAAATAAGGGTTATGCACCGGGACTTGCCTTGGGCAGGTGGTGTAGCAGCAAAGTTAGTGGTCAGTGGCTCTGGGACTTCTCAATCACTTAATGATGCGAATGATGACTCAAATTCCGTATTCATTCCTTGTTAGTAAATCAACCTTCCCTGGCAACGGCGCCAAAAATGCTTGTTGGGCATTCTTAACGTCATTACCAAAAGTAGACTTAGTTTTCTAATTCTGATAACGGCGCCAAAAATGTCGAACCTATCCCTCATGCCACTTAAGCCAAGTTGTCATCCCCAGCATGACATGAGAGACGCGGTATTGAAATATGCAACTGCTCTTCTAAATAAATAATAAATAAGATCTGCAAGCGCACAGATTAATACCGATGTAGCATTTTAACCGGGAAGTATTCCAGGTATCGTTATTTATATTTTTACCACTGGGAAGGGATTACTAACATCAATGTTGATTATGGAATGGAATATAGGAATGAATATCAATCAGTTCATGTATAAGTGAGAGCATTCATCTATCTCTTGCATACAGGGGTAAGTGTCACATAAAATATGGATAAAGTATGAATGGTGACAAAGATAATTAATCTGATCAGCTAGCCACATATAATAATGATAAGCACCTCAATAGATATTCTAGTAAGTCATTAGCATGGTATTAGGATGAACTACAAGGATATTTCCTAAGTTATTCTTAACTATAAAGTCTAGCATATCATAGTTAGTGCAAGTACACTTGGCAATCATTGCGAGAAAGGACTACGCCCATGCATAGTGATATTATCAAGGAAGATAAGAAACATAGCAATCACTCCCCCGTAATAATGTTGCTCTGCCTGCCTTATACACGGGATGGAGACTATATAAGAACCAACGAAGCTGTCACCATCGCGGACCAACCCACGATCCGGCATATAAGGTGTAATCGCAGATAAATATGGTCTAAGCACCACGCCTACACAATATTTATCATTTACCCATGGATCCGATGGATAAACGCTATACGATCCTAAACATGTATATAATTCCAATCTAACTAAGCCAAGCGTATAACTACGATAAACTAAGAACAATATAATCGCAAATAATAACAAGTAGAGCATAGTCATAATCAATATATTGAAATAGAACAAAGTTATATTCATAATATTGAAGAACAAAGATGAACAATGAAGAACAGTAAAGGAATTACCAAGAATCCTCTTGACAGATTCGGAAACCAATCGAAGATTGACTCCTTCTAGTTCTAATCCTATGTAGCTATGCTATACTAGAGATCTAGTTGATGTGGTGGCTCTAGGGCTTGATCAGAGACTCTCCTCCTGAGATTAGGGTTTGAAGAATGAGAATGAGGGAGTGCCTCCTCCAGGGGCCAGGGGTCCTGCTTATATAGCCCCCTCAAGTGAACGTGGGCCGTCGGATCAAACCGACATTAATCGCACGGTTTTCCTTGATCCCTTAGGTCGGTGGAGCATAATCCGCGAGACGGAGCCTGATTGGCTCTCAGGCGAGGGCGGGCGCCCTAGGGAGCAGGGCGGGCGCCCTACCTCCGGGCCCGTTCGGCCTCCCGTTCGATCTCGTGGCTTCTGGAGTCTTCTAGATGATAGAAAATCGGTGAACACGTTATTATCTCTATGTAAACCCGACGTGTGGGCCTTTTCTCCGTATTTTTTGATAACCCCCTGCAGAAACAGATAAACACCAAAACTCGTGGAATTCTGTCAGATAAAACCCTAAGTCTAGGTGTTGGTTGCATTTGGATCCTTTTCTTTATTTATTTGATAACTATATTTGGTACTTAAGGACCGTCAACAAACTCCCCCAAGCTTACCTCTTGCTCGTCCCTGAGCAAGGATAGACTCATTATGGATCAGAAGTTGCTGCAACGCCTTTGAACGTTGACGGTACATATGCTTTCAAATAAGGTTTCATCCATGAGTTAGAGTAAACTGTCAAGACTTAAAACTTACTCATTTTACCTTTCACCATGGGGCTTGCAACCGTCACCTGCATCTTGAGTGGTTAAAAGATAGAACTGTCTAGTCAAACGCCATGTCTCTTATTCTTGATCAGCTATAGCTCTGGAGTTTTTGCAAATTTTTCAAATAAAACTCAGAGATTCCTTGTATGACTTTCTCAGGTCTCTCTTTTGTGGTATTTATGGTATAAGGCGTAGTGACATTGCCTTCTCTCTCACCCTACTCTAATAAGGCTTTGATATTTGGAGCTCATAGGTGGGAGATACAGTATACATACTCATAGAACATTTATTGCATAGTCAAACCATGGATCCAGAGAAACAAGTCAATAAGTCAAATCAAGATGTGCATGTGTGGTGAATGAGTGGTGTATGGTGATAACAAAAGTCTAATGCTCTTTTTGAGGGAATACATACCTTTCTTACTTTTTGAAACTTTTTAGGGGAATGAGATGCTCTATTTTTTTTCCCTCAGGTGGGTATCTTGTACCCCTAATTCTACTGTCGGACACTTGTCCATTTTTACCTCTCGTCTCACTTTTTCTTTCTTCGAGGTTCCGAGCACTTGCTCCTTTTTATTTTCTCGTTTTTTTAGAGCAATCTCCCTCTTTTGAAAATATAGCAAGTGGTAGTAGAAATGACTTGAGCATTAACTTCACAGGGAATAACAGGAATGGGATAATGTTTTTGGCTATTCTCTCCCGGGTCAGGAGTAGAATAATTTTGGGTGAATCTGGAGATGGAAATGAGTGGATATATGTGGATGCGTACTTCCGGAGTAGAAGCAGCATGTATGAGTGAACGTGCAAGTGAATCTTGATTTTAACCACATGACAAGTTCCTAAGGGTCTACACAGCTTGACTACACTCAATACCCATAAGCAGTAAGTAGTAAAAGTGCGGCTCTTAATCTAACAAGCATGTATATATGGCTGTGGTAGGAATTTAAACTCTCATCATACAGGAACTCATCATGCAACATTTTAAAGATTTTTAAAGATAAAATTCTCCAGAATTCTAGCATCTCTAGGAACAGATAAACAGCAGCTCAACCTTCCCATATCATATCCGCTAACAACTTAGACTTCAGATCAAGTTCTCTTCCCACTAGTTCAGGTTTAGAGCCAGTTTTAAATTATAATAGTTATGTCTAAACTAGAGAGAGAACAAATTTGAAAATTAGGCAGAGCAACTATTCATCATATCCATGCTAGAGTTTTATTTTTAAGATTCAGTTTAGCATAGCTACTTTATTTATTTATTAAACTAAGCAAATATATATAAACACAAAATATTTATTTGGGTTTTCATGATTATGCATCTTTTTATTTTAATAAAGCATAGGTATAAATGTAGATAAAAATACTTATCGGGATAAATGGGGGTGCTCTCCCTCAAGCTGGATCTTGACGTAATTTCTTCTGATGTAGCTAGCAGGTGCAGAGGTGTATTTGAATGTCGGCAGCACCCTGACAACGATTAGGATGTCCTCCATCTGCTAGTCTTCCTGAATTCTGTGGAGCTCAAATAGACAACAAAGCTTCGTGGAACTTGATTAAGCGTTAGCATAAATATCTAGCCTTTATCATGTTTGAGCTTCCTTGATAAATGTCACTCTCTATTTTTATTTTCATTTTTATAGAACAGAAAAAATATATATTATTTTTTTATGCCACCACAGTGAATGTACTTATGGGTTTTATGCCACTCGCATACTCACATGGGGCTTACTGTTTTCAACACATTTTTTAGACAGAATGAACATGATTAACTGAGCAATAATTAAGGGAAAATGATAACTACCAAGTTTACCTCTTGGCACGGCGTTCGGTGTTTTTAAGTCCTCCGAACAGGACTTCTTTTCTTCTTAGTTGTCCTGGGATTTGGGTGGCGTAGATGGTGGTTCCGGCAGCGCCTCCTCTTCTTGTGTAACTGTCTTCGCTTTCCATACCCGACTTGGTGCTTCAGTCTCCTGTTGTGTATCCTTGGGCCTTATGACCTCTCCTTCATAGTCTGCCCATACGTCCTTGATGGTTTGCCTCCTTTGGTTACGGTTACGTCGTCTTCTTCTTGTCCTGACCTGCTTAGAATCTTCAACTATATAGTTAGGGTTATTAAAGTAGCGGCGTACCTTCTCAGAGGGGAAATGCATATGGACTTCTCCGGTTCCAATGTAGATGATTGCTTTGACGGTGCCTAGGAACGGTCTTCCTAGGATGATGGGTGGATCGTACTCGTCGTCTCCCATGTCAATGACCTGAAAGTCTGTATGGACAAAATGATCGTTAATTTTAACAGGGACATCGGTTACTATACCTTCGACCTTTCGGGATGTCTGATCTGCCATCTGGAGCTAAGTGTATGTTGGTTTTAAGGGCATGGTTCCGTACAAGAGCTGATAGGTGACTGTGGCCATTATGTTGACGCCTGATCCAGTGTCGCAGAGCGCCTTCTGAAAGGAGTATCCATTGATTGAGCACTCAATGCTTGGCGTGTCTGGGTCGTCCTTCTTGTTCAGGAAGGGCGACTTGAGTCGACCATCTTGACCTCCTTGAACTGCAGTGACCATCTTAGCTTATTCGGTCCATCCTTGGTTGTTCTTGTTCTGCTTGTTCCTCCTGTTGGTCCTCTTCCTTGGTTCATGTTGGGGTTGCTCTGGGATTTGTGTAATCTTGTTCTTGAAGGAAAACGTCTCCTTCCTCCCCTTGATGTTGAAGTTGATCTTCGCAGCGCTGGCGTAGATGACAGCTCCCGAGGTGTTCAGAAATGGCCTTCCCAGAATAACTGGTGACCTCTCATCGGACCCGGTCTCTATCACCACGAAGTCAGCTGGAGCATACGAGGTACCAACTCGGACACACATGTTCTTTAATATTCCTTTAGGAAAGCTTAGTGTCCGATCTGTAAGCTGCAAACACATAGTTGTTTCTGATAAAGGATATGTAAAGAATTTTTCATAGAGTACCCTGGGCATAATGTTGACGCTGGAGCCAAAGTCACAGAGTGCTTCTGGGAAGTCCACCATGCCGATGGAGATCGGGATGACGGGGCGTCCTGGATCGCCTCTCTTGACTGGCAGAAGGTCATTATGTACTCCGACAGCGGGATTACTCCAATAGTTACCTGCATCAAACATGTCTACAAGATTTACAGATTCTAATCCTTCCGGTTGTGATGGTATACCGGGGTTAGTAGTAGGAACAGCAGCAGCTATTTGATTTAACTGAGATTCAATCATTTTATTAAAGCTAATTTGGTTTTTGATGGCAGTAGAGAAATTATCCATTCTATTATTTATGTTTTCTAGTATTTTATCATTGGATGCCAATTTCTTAGACAAGTTATCCATTAGCTTTCCTTGATTAGACACTAAGTCTCTCAGGGGTGGAAAATTATTATTGTTGTTGTAAGAGTTATTACCTTGATAATTACCTGAGTAGTTACCTGAGTTGTTAGGCCTCTGTTGATTCCAACCTTGATTTTGTTGAGAACGGTTGTAGTAGTTGTTGTTGTTGATGTACCTTGCATCCTCAAGCATCTCAGGGCAGTGATTGCCTGAGTGTCCAGTGTCTCCACATTCCTCACAAGTCATGTGAGAGTCGTAGACGTTCATGACTTCTCTTTTGTCTCCAGCTTTGTCATCGAGGTTTTTCATGAGTAGGTCTAACTTTGCAGACAGCATGTCTACCTCCTTGAGCTGGTGCATACCTCCACCCTTCTTGCGTGTTTGGATCCTCTCTTCGTTCCAACCTTGGTTGGACGTCATCTTCTCCACAAGGGCTGTAGCTTGTGGTATGGTGAGTGATAGAAATACGCCTCCAGCTGCAGCATCCATGGTCTCACGAGCACTAGTGATGAGCCCATGATAGAAAGTCTGCATAAGTAGCCAGCTTTCCATTCCATGATGGGGACATTCTAGGATGTAATCTTGAAAGCGCTCCCATGCTTCTGGAACGGATTCATCATGTTGTTGCTGAAAACTTGTAATCTTCCCACGGAGAGCGTTGGTCTTACCCATGGGAAAGAACTTAGCCAGAAAGTTCGTAGAGCAGAGTGCCCACGTAGTGTTCTTATCCTTCGTCGCGTAGAACCACTGCTTCGCTCTCCCCAATAGTGAGAATGGGAAAAGGCGAAGTAGTATGGCGTCTCTGGGAACATCTAATAAAGTGAATGTGCTGCAAATCTCTAGGAAGTGTTGGAGATGAGCACTTGCATCTTCGTGCGGCTTCCCACAAAACTGGTTGGCTTGTACCATGTTGATGAGCCCTGGCTTGAGCTCAAAGTTCTTGTCGATGGCCGCGGCAGGTCCAGTGCGGATGTTGTCCATAGTGGGAGCTGAGAACTCACGGATCGTCTTGTTCGCCATGGCTGCGAACTCTGTTGACAAATTCCGGATAAAACTTCGGCGGTCTTCTGAATTGGATGAAGTGTTGCGTCGAAGTGTTGACTTCTTGAGCTTGGCTCTTGCCCCTCTGATTAATGCTTCAGGGTTGTCAACAAAATTTTCTGGAAGATGTCCTCTATTCATACATCACCCTGCAAAACAATAAGAATGGAAAAATACAGGGGTAAATCTGTATGGGAGAATTGATGATCTCAATCACTTAATGATGTGAATGATGACTCAAATTCCGTATTCATTCCTTGTTAGTAAATCAACCTTCCCTGGCAACGGCGCCAAAAATGCTTGTTGGGCATTCTTAACGTCATTACCAAAAGTAGACTTAGTTTTCTAATTCTGATAACGGCGCCAAAAATGTCGAACCTATCCCTCATGCCACTTAAGCCAAGTTGTCATCCCCAGCATGACATGAGAGACGCGGTATTGAAATATGCAACTACTCTTCTAAATAAATAATAAATAAGATCTGCAAGCGCACAGATTAATACCGATGTAGCATTTTAACCGGGAAGTATTCCAGGTATCGTTATTTATATTTTTACCATTGGGAAGGGATTACTAACATCAATGTTGATTATGGAATGGAATATAGGAATGAGTATCAATCATTTCATGTATAAGTGAGAGCATTCATCTATCTCTTGCATACTGGGGTAAGTGTCACATAAAATATGGATAAAGTATGAATGGTGACAAAGATAATTAATCTGATCAGCTAGCCACATATAATAATGATAAACACATCAACAGATATTCTAGCAAGTCATTAGCATGGTATTAGGACGAACTACAAGAATATTTCCTAAGTTATTCTTAACTATAAAGTCTAGCATATCATAGTTAGTGCAAGTACACTTGGCAATCATTGCGAGAAAGGACTACGCCCATGCATAGTGATATTATCAAGGAAGATGAGAAACATAGCAATCACTCCCCCGTAATAATGTTGCTTTGCCTGCCTTATACACGGGAGGGAGACTATATAAGAACCAACGAAGCTGTCACCATCGCGGACCACCCCACGATCCGGCATATAAGGTGCAATCGCAGATAAATATGGTCTAAGCACCACGCCTACACAATATTTATCATTTACCCATGGATCCGATGGATAAACGCTATATGATCCTAAACATGTATATAATTCCAATCTAACTAAGCCAAGCGTATAACTACGATAAACTAAGAACAATATAATCGCAAATAATAACAAGTAGAGCATAGTCATAATCAATATATTAAAATAGAACAAAGTTGTATTCATAATATTGAAGAACAAAGATGAACAATGAAGAACAGTAAAGGAATTACCAAGAATCCTCTTGACAGATCCGGAAACCAATCGAAGATTGACTCCTTCTAGTTCTAATCCTATGTAGCTATGCTATACTAGAGATCTAGTTGATGTGGTGGCTCTAGGGCTTGATCAGAGACTCTCCTCCTGAGATTAGGGTTTGAAGAATGAGAATGAGGGAGTGCCTCCTCCAGGGGCCAGGGGTCCTGCTTATATAGCCCCCTCAAGTGAACGTGGGCCGTCGGATCAAACCGACATTAATCGCACGGTTTTCCTTAATCCCTTAGGTCGGTGGAGCATAATCCGCGAGACGGAGCCTGATTGGCTCTCAGGCGAGGGCGGGCGCCCTAGGGAGCAGGGCGGGCGCCCTGCCTCCGGGCCCGTTCGGCCTCCCATTCGATCTCGTGGCTTCTGGAGTCTTCTAGATGATAGAAAATCGGTGAACACGTTATTATCTCTATGTAAACCCGACGTGTGGGCCTTTCCTCCGTATTTTTTGATAACCCCCTGCAGAAACAGACAAACACCAAAACTCGTGGAATTCTATCAGATAAAACCCTAAGTCTAGGTGTTGGTTGCATTTGGATCCTTTTCTTTATTTATTTGATAACTATATTTGGTACTTAAGGACCGTCAACAGGCGCGTCCGGTCAGGCCAGACCAGCGCGTCTGGTCACCCCGAGTGTGGTTGTTTCGTGAGCCAACAGCTCTATTCTTTTGTGGGCTCCTATAAATACTTATTGGCCGGCTCCTAGAGGTCCCTCTTGGATATGTTGACTCTATAACATTCTCTTAAGCTTAGCACATCCCCTCCCACTCTTCTCCATTACTTGATTGCCTAATCAAAGTGAGATTGAGTGATCTCAAGTGCATTTGCTTGTGAGTTTGCATCTAGTTATCACTTGGGTGTTCTTTTGTTGTGGGATTCTTGTTTCTCTTGGTGGTTGTCACCACCTAGATGGCTTAGAGCAGCGAAGGAGGTCCGACATGTGTTGGTGATTGTTCGTGGCCGGCTCAGACGAGCTTGTTGTGAGGGGTTGTTGTGGTTCCCCGGTGGAGCGCCGAATTCCAACTCTAGTGGATTGTTCGTGTCGGAACTTCTCACCATTTGGTAGGTTCTTGTGGTGCTTTTTGAGAGGCTCGGTGTGCGATACCGATTAGCCACTGAACCACGTGGTGTAGGGGGACATAATGGGGACTAGCGTGCCGGCAAGCACGTGAACCTTGGGATAAATCTTGTGTTCCAATTGTGTTCGATCAATTGGATTTCATCTCAGTGATTGGTTACTTCATTGACTATCTTGGTATTCACTTTGGTTGGCTCAATCATCGTCACTCGGTATAACATTCCAAATCCCCTCTTGCACTTACTTTGGTACCTTCTTGTTTAGATTGTTGTTGTTCCTTTTTGTTGCTAACTTGTGTAGTTCTAGTTGTAGTAGTTTTGCTAGCTTACAATTTTGTCTTGTGGCGGTTGTGTGAACCAAACTAGAATTGTCAATTGGATAGGTGGCTTGCATCACCCTATTAGGCTAGGCAAAACTCACATCTCGCCATTTGTATTACTAATTAAATTGTTTAAGTGATCTTTGTAGAAAGTTTTATTAGGCTATTCACCCTCCTCTAACCATCAAGACCTTTTAGAAGGGCGTGGCGAGCCTGGGGCAGCAGATGGGGCGCACGACGCGCCTAGGGTCCTACGGACGGGGCGTGCTCGTCCTCATCCGGGCTATCGGGTCCCGCCCGCATGAAGAGAGAGGAGGGGTCAGGGGAAGGACTAGCGGGCACAGCCAGAGTGCGCGTGCGGGGCGAGGCGAGGTGGACGGGGGACAGACATGCGCATGCAGCAGTGATACGACGCAGCGGCAGGTGTAGGCGGGTGGGATGGAGCAATAGCATGTTTGGGGCGTCTGGACACACTCATCTGCTCCAGACGTCCACGTCCAGGTGCTAGCTTGGACGTATTTAGTTTTGATTTTGTCGTGATTCACCTCACATGCACACATAATGCCCTTAAGGGCAAACTGTGTATATAATAATCCTTCTTTGGATCTTAGACGCCATGCATACACAAATCTTATTGGAGGCAAACAAAACAGATTAATGGAGGCGGGCATGGCAACCACCTCTAATCAAAGGCCTCCGTTAATGGAGATTAACAGAGGTGGTTGCCTTGTGCCTGCCTCCGTAAACAAATTGACGAATTAAAAAAAAGCCCAAACGAGCACGGTAGCCCACCAAGCCCGGTACCATGCGCCGTCGGGATCTGCCCGGCTTCATACCCCGCTGTTTCAAATTCATCCGCAGAGCCAAGCTGTGCCCAAGACGCCAACGAAAGTGCAGCAACTTAAGTGGACAATTCACCTTCCACAATTGTTTCCAACATTAATCACCACTCACCCCAGCTGATGACGAGGATGAGCCTCCTCTGCTTTTCCTACTCCTCTTTTTCTCCTCAATACATACTTTGTACGCTGCAGCATATCATCCATCCCCTCATACACCAAGGGATACGTAGTATAATGTCAGTATCATCCTCCCAAAATGTGTTCCGAACCAAGTCTTCATCCCAAGAGCCCATACTAGGATCGATCAGCTCATCCGCACGTGTTAAGAGGTTAGCCCCCTTTGGCGTGAAGGGCTTACGCAGGTGTTCTCTAGGCAGCCATGCATCCTCCCTAATCCTGATCTTTGAACCATCCCTAACTCGCCATATTATCCCTTTCTTCTGAAGATCAATCCCCTATAAGATGTTGCACCAAGATTAGGACATACCTCTTCTAGGTTTGGCCCTCAGCATATCCCCATCTGGGTAGTATTTTGCCATAAGAATTGGAGCACACAGAGAATCCGGGCTCATAAATAACCTCCACCCTTGCATGGCCAACATGGCCACGTTAAGAACATGTATATCTCTGAACCCGAGCCCTCCTTCCCCCTTTGCCAAAGTCAATTTTGATGGAACCGAAGATCGATGAACGATCATAGTAACATAAACAATAGACAAGAAAATTCCGGCGACTAACGCCGCGGCAACGAACGCCTGTATCTTGGCTATTATTAATGATAATACAACTCGAGACACACTTGGAACACGAGAGGAGACTCGCCGGGCGACCCACGCCTGCCGGGGCGACGAACGCCGCAGCGGCGACACAATATCGGCACTCTCTCTGCTTCTCTCGGCTCACTCTAAAACAAGGAGTACATGGTGTATTTATACAACCAGGGGACGCACCACAGAGCTCTCTCCTCCACTCACACCTGGTCTTCACGCCATGATCTGCAAACGCGCTCAGCAACACCAGTGAGTCATTCGCTCATCCTGGACATGCGGCTTCCACTGCTGACCGGCTACCGCAACACAAGGCCCCCTTGGACCTAGCCTCGCAGCTCACATGCATGGCGCATCACACAACATGCAGCCACACACGGCACAACCAAACATGGTGTGGTTTATTGATAACAATCTCCCCTAAACCACGACATCACCATGCTACAGGAGCATCAGTTCTTCAATGGCATCGCCAAACGACGCCTCCTCCCACTTGACTTGTCGTTGCCGGAGTTGCTGCAGCTGACGTTGTCTTCATCGCCACGGCCGCCGCTACGGCCTCGCGACCTGACGTGGCCACATCTGCATGCCCCATCTCCGCGCGAACGCCACCGTCTTCTTCTCGGCGACACAAGCCGATCTGCGGCCGATGACGCACGCCGTGCTCCGCACCTCCGTAGACCGCCACACGGTCTGGAGCTTGAGCGCCCCACCGCCGTTGATTGCCACCTCGTGCCGGCCGCCACCAGCATGAACGAATCACACGACGAGGCTTTCGGATCTCTGCCATGCCGCCGATGACACGCTCCACCATGACCGTACGTGGTGCCGACGTCGACATCTTCAGCCGGCTCTTCTCTCCCTAACATAGGCTCCGGTACCAATTGTTGGAATCGAGGATCGCCGAACGATCATCATAACATGAACAATAGACAAGGAACAACTCGGCGACGAACGCCGCGGCGTCGAACGCCTGTATCTTGGCTATTATTAATGAAATACAATACAACTCGAGACACTTGGAACCGAGAGAAACAGAGAGAGTGTCAGTGTTGTGTCGCCGCTGCGGTGTTCGGCGCCGCGGCAGGCGTGGGTCACCCGACGAGTCTCCTCTCGTGTTCCAAGTGTCTCGAGTTATATTGTATTTCATTAATAATAGCCAAGATATAGGCGTTCGACGCCGCGGCGTTCGTCGCCGAGTTGTTCCTTGTCTATTGTTCATGTTATGATGATCGTTCGGCGATCCTCGATTCCAACAAATTTCTCCCAACTCAGCCAATGCATCTTGTGCTCATTATCCTGCTGGCTCCACCAAAATCTACTAATTATAGCATTTATTTGGTCAAAAAGGCTCTTGGTAAGATCAAAATACCCCATAGCAAAGGTCAGAACGGCCTGCTCTACTGCTTTAATTAAGATCTCCTTCCCTGCTCTAGACAACATCTTCTCTTTGCACCCCTGAATTCTTTGCCATATTTTGTCCTTCAGATACCTGAACGATGCGACTCTTGAGTTCCCCGCATGATTCGGCAACCCAAGATAACAATCGTTCATTGCTTCCTTCAATATCTGGAGAACATCTTTAGTTCTGTGCGCTTTGAGTCCCTCGTATTACTATTGAACAGGACTACTGACTTTTCCTTATTTATAGTCTGTCCGGACACCCTCTCATACAGTTGTAGAGTTTTCTGTAATTGCGCCGCATTCTCCCGATTTGCTTGGATGAGTATCGAGGAGTCATCGGCAAAAAGGAGATGAGATATACTTGGAGCACTGGGACAGACCTTCACCCCTTTTATGAGACTTGTGCTCTATGTATCGTTTAACAAGACACTAGAAACAATGCGCGGCGTTGCCGCGCGGCCTCATGGGATGGAAACAAGTTTAGATCAATTGTTGATTAATCTTTTAGCGGGTAAGATGTCTAGCCTTTTGAGCCAGTTTGGTTATGCGTTTATGTTGCTACAGACTTTTTTTTAAACAATGTTGTATAATTTGGAGATTTGGCTACCGTAGGTTTTAACGATTATTTATAGGCGTAATAGAATAGACAGTAGGTGTCATACATTATTCATTTTTTTATGACAAAGAAGAGGCGGAAAATATTTAGATACGTTCTAGATTGGTTTTAGTTTATTTTTGATTTTTTGGAAATTTTATGCAAATAAAAAGGGTCTACTTTGACAAAAGGTGAATGATATTTTTTCATAAAGAAGTGGAATTTTTTTTCTACGAAGAAAAATGGGCTACTTTGACAAAAAGCGAACGATAGGAATTTTTTTTTGACGACATAGAAGAGGCTAAAAAATTTGAGGTATGTTTTAGATTGGTTCTAGTTTATTTATGAATTTTTTGGAAATTTCCTACCAAGGAGAAGGGTCTAATTTGATTTTCTGAGTACGTTTCTCGTGTGCGCGTAGCAAAGATACGTGAACAGTAATAAACAGTGCATGAATAGTGACATTCTGAGTACGTTTCTCGTGTGTGCGTAGCAAAGATATGTAAACAGTGATCATCACCACCTGCGCGAGCTTGGCTCGCGTTTAGAGTTATAGAGATTGAAACCTTCTACACACAGTAGGAATAAATATGGGGATTGGGGACCTGCTTGTTGTAGTCCCCGCTCAGGAATAAAACAACTAGAGAGGTTCCCATTCACCTTTATCCTATAGGACATTGATGACACATATTGCATATTCAACTCAACCCACTACTCGCAGAAATCCATCTTGAGCATCATCTCTTTAAGAAAGGGCCATTCAACCCTATCATAAGCCTTGCTCATATAGAGCTTTATAGCTGCCCATCCATCATTTCCTCGCTTCTTCTTCTTCATGAGCCGAGTGAGTTCTTAGGATATCAATAGTTGTTAGAGATGAGTCACCCCGGCACAAAAGCTCTCTGGTTTGGTGAGATAATCACCACCAGCAACTCCTTCAGCCGATTTGCTAGGACCTTGGAAATGATCTTGTACAACACATTACATAGACTTATTGGCTGGAGATCAGTAACCCTCTTCGGTCACTGCACCTTGGGAATTCAAGCTAGCAATGATCGTCTCATTCCACCGTTCCGGCATGGAGCCACCTCTAAAAAAAACCCAGCACTTCATGTAACTCTCCCTCCCACTATTTCCCAATTTTTTTTTTCTGTAAAACACCGTTGGCATACTATCTGGCCCAGGTGCTTTCAAGTCGCCGATAGCATCCAAGGCCTGCTTGATGTCTTCGGCTTTGAACTCAGACAAGAGCTTCTTATTCATAGCCTCTATCACACACGGTTGTACAGCTTGCAAAAGTTGGTGTACGTCCCCCCTGGACATTAGACCTGTGCACAAAATAGTTAGTAATAAACGCTTGCTACTCTACTTCTCCTTCAATAATCCAACCCCCCTTCACCATTATTTAGCCTCCCTTTGCTATTCCTGCACCTTCTCTCCGAACACGCTACATGGAAAAAATGTGTGTTACGTTCCTATCTCCTTTCTCCAGCCACTTGGTGTGGGATCTTTGCCTCTAGTAGATATCAATCTGTTCTTCAATTTTGTCTAGTTGATAACGGAGCACCGCCTCCTTCGCCACCCCGTCCCGATGCAGGGAAAATCTATGGCACAACTCCAACTCCCTCTTTAGTCTTGTTATTCCGTAGCTGTCTTCTATCGATGCAACTCGCTTAAGAATCTGCTAACTGCTGCCCACCAACGGGCTTCTTAAGCAACGGCTGTATATCCTCATTAGTGAGTGGGCTGTCCTCCTTGGATGTCCTCAATCGGTCATGTAAGGCCTTCTATTATAGTGTGTTGCTTGAGTGATGCCGGTAAAGAGGAGAGAGAGAGAGGATTGAGGTGATGCTAATTCGTACCCTTGCCTAGAAATCTAGGAGCGAGGCAAGTAGCTAGTTACGCCAATGCTAAGTAAATAAAAAAGTAGGCGGCGGCAGGCTCGACAGCCCAAGATTGGATGCGACCTAGTGAAGCAAGGAAACCAACGTTTTGGGAACCAGTACTTTGTTTTTTGCAAGGGTCCCAACAAGTAAATTTGGCTTCGGTGCTAGGGATGAAAACGAATCGGATATGGACAGATATCAGTGATACTACATTTGTTTTCATATTTCTGGTCAGATTCGGATTCAAATACGGATAGTGTCAGCCATGCCAGATAGGATATGATTGGATGTTGACATCATAAATACACGATTTAAGTATTCGGATATGGATGCGGTATCAGATGTTGAATATCCAGACTCAGATACGGACAAATCTGAACCTCTCTAAACAGATTTAGTCTCGAATATGGTCGAAAAAATATGCGTACCGTTTTCATCCCTATTCGGTGCCTGTCTTTTGGACATTGCAGCGCTCCTGGATTCGATGCCTGTTGCTCGATGTAGGACCCTTTTTTTCGGGCACCACTACCACACTAGGGCCGCCTGACAAGACTGAAATCCACCAACGAGCTTCTGAACCTACTTAAGAAGCTGGTAACATGACTGATGGGCCCTCACCCTCACTCACAGGCACGTAGGAACAACCAACAGTAGAAGCAGCCCACCTAAACTCCAGCCCCCTCAGCCACTGATGTCTTTATTAGTGGTTGGACGTGGCAATGGGTTGAGTAGGCTGTAATTGCGCCTCACCACTATTCTCTGGCCCATGTGAGAAATGCCGCCAACAATCAGGGCCCATCCGACCTCACACTCTCTGAGAGAACCGGCAGTTGCTCTCCTAAAACCAACAGGGAAAAAGAGAGAGATAATAATAAGAATTTTTTTCACGACAGTACCAAGGTACATATTTCATTGAGAGAAACTAGAGTTTAAAACATTACAAGGACCGGTAAGTAATCCTAGGATTACCGCCGTAGTCCCAAAGACACAAAAAAGCAAGAGAAGAACGGTACAAGACCTAGCTAGGGCCTCGAAACCCCCAACAGACATAAACCTGTGACAAAGAAATATCATCGCAGAGGTTGACCAGCAGCGAAGCCACGGTGGTGAAAATCCACCCAGGCGGACGAGACGACCTTCCAACAACAGCGACGGTGGTAAAGCATCCACCAAAGCAACGACGGCGAAGTATCCGTCGAAGATGAAACACATCACAGTAGCGGCAAAGCATCCACTATGAACCATACGGTGGCAAAGCATCTACGACGATGAGACGGCAATCCGCAAGTGGGCTAACCCGCAATCAGCAGCAAAGCATCTGCTGAGGGGAGACCAAAGCGACAATGGCGGCAAATCATCCGGCCGAGCAGAAGCGACGACAAATAGCGGCAAAGTATCTGCTACAAAAGACCAATTGTCTGCAACCACACAAAGCTAAGCAACCGGGCCAACCACTGCGAAGAAAAACATGAAGCACACACAGGAGTGACACCGCACGGGGACGACTCTCACAAGAGAAGCGGAGGAAGCAGAGGCACAACCGGCACTACAGTGCTCTAACGAAGCCTTCATGAAGAGCAATGACATCCGCACACACCACCCACTAACCCTGGGCACGAAACACCGAGAACCGAGTACCGAACCGAATTTACCGAAAACCGAACCGAATTTACCGAAACCAAAAAATTCGGTTTCTTGTTCGGTTCAGAGTTCCCAGGAACCGAATTTACCGAGGTAAATACCGAAACCGAATCGAATTTACCGAACTTACCGAATTTACCGAATTTACCTGAAATGTGATGAGTTTGAGTGTTGTTATATTATTGATTGTATTATTGTAGACTATTATATTATGTATTTTTGCTACTCACACTTATAGTCTTGTGGACTTTTATATGTATATGTATTTTGTACTATTATTCTCTATGAAATTATGTCAAAATTAACTTTTGAGCCTGTTTACATATACCTGTGATCAATTCGGTACTGTTCAGTAAATACCAAAACTGAACCGAACCGATCGGTACCCTGACGAATCGAATTTGCATGGGCAGCGAAGAACCGAACAGAACGGCCGAACGCCCAGGTGACCACCAACGTTCGCGGTAGCTGCCGGTTAACCAGCCAGCCGGGCGCCGGCCGGCCACCCAGCCAGATCTGGCCGCAGCCAGGCAGGCAGCCATGCGCCGGCCCGCCAGCCAGTCGCCAGCCAGCAGCGCCAGCCAGGCGGCCGTCGGCCAGCAGCCCAGGCGAGCCAGCAGCAACACGAGCCGTCCGTGCCCGAGGGCCCGAATCCGCCCTGCATGCCACTACCCAACAGTCGCCGCCGAGCCGCTTCAAATCAGAGGGAAGGGTCGGGAGGCCCCAGCTCCGACCAGAGGCCATAGACGCCGCCGCCGCTTCAAACGCCAGGAGGAGGGAGGACCTCGCCGGATCCGGCCCCCGATCCGCCCCGCCGGCCGGCCCAAACGCCGGAACAGTAGGGGAAGAGGTGGGGTGTCAGGGAAGAGGAGGTGGGGGGAGGATAGGCGGGAGGAGTGCGAACGGCGCCAGCTTTGAGGACCCGCCGCGGGCCGCCGCCGCCGCTCGCCGGAGAGCAGCGGCGGCGGCCGGAGGGGAGGCAGGAGGGGGCTCGGGGCCCCGCAGTTCTCGACCGTTGCGTCGGGCCGCCGCAGCAACTCCCCTCGCCGGCGGCAGCGCGCCCACCAACCATGGCAGCCGCCGCCACCGCCCACCACCTGCCCGTTGTGCCGCACCGCCTTGCGCCGATGCGGCACATCAGCAGCAGGCCGCCGCCGATCCATCCGGCCTCCCGCTGCTCCGCCACGGGGAAGCTGCCCGTCCAGCTCCAAGCGGCGCCGGCGAGGGCAGAGCGGGCGTCCGGGTTCGCCGCACGCGTCGCGTTCGACCCCTCCGGGAACTACGACCTCTCCCTCTCCATGGGCGAAGACGGTGATTTTTTTTTCTCTTTTTCCTCCCACTAAGCTATCAACGGCATACTGATCCTCTCTGAATGTACTATTACTGAACAAAGTGACGCGATCAGGAAAAAAAATTCAACTAATCAGTCGTCTGGAATGAACTGAGAACAGAACTAGATGGTGCTTTCTCCTGGTTCATCCGTTTCAGTGCATCTGAAATCGACTGAATACTAAAAGGGTTAACCGGTAGCGATTTTGTTCAGATTTCCGTGTTCAGTTATGTAGGCCATCTTATTACCCGTCTGACAGCCATTCTGCCCAGAAGATATGTGCCTTGCCCAAGCAAGAGCAGCCATTCGTGTACTTCTTAATTGGCATGTGGGTTTACCACTGTCTGTCTCCCCGGCCTTAAAACGACAATTGTCTGCTTTAGACCAAGTACTAATTTTCTCCAAGAATTGATCTATTGATGCTATGAGCACTAATATCATACACAACAAAGATAGGTAGTTATATATTTGACACTGAATTTTTTTTGTAATCCCCTACCTATTTGCCGTCGGTGTGTCACTGACACATAGGGCTCACCTGTGGCAAAGATAGGATTTAGGCAATTTGCAATGGATGACGCTAATCTTCCCTGAGGTACAACCTTTAACTGACTAACCCTGTGTTTCATTTGTGAACTATAAGAACTTTCTCAGGGATGCCAAGTGTTTTATGTGTTTTCAGCCATGCCTGGTTACCATTTCTAATTTTCATCTGAGTGTCTCCAATGTCCATATCCTGGCACCATAATAGTTTTTAAGCCTTGGCATTTGCGCTTGTAAGTAACCATTTGTTTTTTTTTTTTGTTCAGAGACCCCACAGGTCCAACCTCCGCCGCTGCCTACTGAAGGGTGTATTGAAATCATTATCGACACTGACACCATCCGAACACTTGGCCTATTGCCATTTCAGGAAGCACTTGTTGACTTGAGTTCCTTAACAGCAGGTTCACAATGATACCTAGAGCACCATGCCATTAATTTCAACTAGCATTCAGCAAGTTTGTGATCTGACAAGAACTTTATGTGCATTGTTCAGCTGATTCAAGAACCCTGTTGGATCAAACTGTTGGGTTTACCATTAATTACGAGAGAGAGGATGAGAGTACGACACGTGGGAGTTGTCAGAGTTTCCGGACATACGGCTATGGTTCGTGAGGCTTGACGCTGCTTACCCTTGGTTCCCGGTTGTAGTTGACTGGAGAGCCGGCGAACTTGCCAGATACGCTGCAATGCTTGTCCCTCACCAGGTAATTTCAGAGAAAAAAGTGGTTTTATGCACCCTTTAAAAATTTTAGTGTACAAAACTTTGTGGATGGATGATCTGCAGATGAGCATGCAAATGGGTGTGGTCTTCAACCCGGAGGTGCTGGAGCTGTTCGTGATGAAGAAAGTGTTTGCTGTGGAGACTTGGCTGAAGCAGCAGAACCATCCGAAGCCGAGGTTGAAGACGGCAGACATGGCCAGGATGCTCGGTTTCGGTGTCGACTTGATCAAGAAGTATCCTGTCCATCCTTCGTGATGAAATATACAAAGCTGAAAATGGGGATCCGATCCCACACAGAATCAGTTACAGAATTGTACAGAAAGGTACGTTTGCTTTCTTCCAGGAGCCCTTCTGATGCTGTCGTGTTGCTCATGGCCTTTTCACTCTGTTGTACTCAGTTGCAGCAAACGAGGGCCGGTGCCCCTGCTCCTGCAACCGCAGAGTGTCTCTAGCTTGTCTCTGCTTTAGAAAATAACAGTGTGGTCTACAGTGGGATGACTTACTTTATGTCATCCTTTGGTGTAGAATGAATTTGCTTTTGCAGAAATAAAACATTTGATTTTGAAAGGAAATCGATTACTGGAAAAAGAATAAAGAAAATCGTTCCCAAGCGGACGACTTTGAAATGTGGTTCCTCCAGTGCACAATTTCTGGATTGTCTTTCTTCAGGGATAGGAAGGACGACTTTATGTTATCCAGTGTGACTTTTGAATTTTGTTTGACTACAAAGCAAAATTTGTGTTAGGAAAAAAAAAGAGAAATGTATTTCATTGTCTTCTCTATTTGTTTGCGTGTTAACTCTCCATTCCAAATTATAAATCATTTGGGCTTTCCTAGGTACATAATCTTTATTATGCATCTATATATACTCTATTTCTCGGTACACAGCAAAAGCTATGAATCTAAAAAACCTAAAATGACCTATAATTTAGAATGGAGGGAGTATTTAGCAATATTACATTCACATGATAGTTTTGTTGCCAGACCTCTACCGCTGAAACAATAATACCGTTAAATTCTAGAATAAATCTAGAAAAATATGAGCACCCGTATTAAGCTGCGGGCGGGCTGTAGGTTGGCTGCGGCCGGCTGGTTGGTAGCTGCGGGCGGGCTGTAGCTAGGCTGCAGCCAGCTGGGGTGGCTGAAGTTGGCCAGAGGCCACTAGGGCTGGCCGAGTGAAGCTGGGCGCGGAGCAGACGTGGCTGGGCATGAGCAGGAGGCTGCAACCAGCCCACAATCGGCCTGGCGTGGCCGCGGGCAGCTGCGACCTGCATGGTGCGGCTGTGGTCGATGATGGCCGGCCGGAGATTGGACCACGCGGCGAGGTTCGGTGTGTGAGAGGAGCATCGGTGGCGGCTTGTGCGGCTACGAAGAGTCAAAGATGATGGCTGGAGATGGTATTGCGCGGCGAGGCTGAGCTGTCTGCATCTAGCATGGTGCCGTCGTCCTCGGGACATCGCAAAGGGGGAGGAGTAGATGGGAGCAGCGGCTGTGGCGGGGAACAGCGGTCTGCGATATAATCAATTCCAATAGCATTGTTTTTTCTATTATCAAGTTTTTTTGTGTATAATCTTTCCATAAAAAATTCAAATGATTTAAATAAAGTGTTACTATACATTTTTCACAAATAGATACACCTCTCACATAGTTATATGTTCTAATGACTAATTGTTTATATCCATTCTATAGCACTCTTACATGACAAATATTGGAACTGATTTGCTAGAAACCATACATCATGATCAAGCTAAGGCACGCTGACTGATTCAACCACCTAAGCTCAGACTAGAGAAGTTTCCAATGAAGTTATATTTTAAATAATTGCGAGACTCGCAAACTAGAGGTGTTCACATGTTGAGACGGCGTTGCACCTCTCGTTGAGTTCGAGGCTTGATGAACGGCTCACCGACCGCAAGTTAGAGAACGCTAGGTAAACATTTATGCTAGACAAAGGAAAGAATGCTTCTTGTGTCTATATTGGACCTGCGTAGCTCCGAGGTGAGCTTCGAAAGAAGTTTCTAGGTAAAAAAATGACTTGTTATACCACTTAATAGAAAATGCTATATGTTCTATCTGGTAGGCTGCCATGACGCGCAAAAGTTTCTATTGCTATTAAGAGCCAAAGAGAATCTACTCGCTAGAGAGGAAATAGAAGTGCTAATATATACTCCATACGGTCCATCAAGGATAAAAAAGCATATCTCGCACTGTGGCATCTCAAGTGCTTAGGCTTAAAATCTTAGATCCGACGTTTGTGTCACACCATAAAAGCAAGAATCAAAAGGGTACATAAATTTCATGCAGATGCTGAAAGGGTTGTACAACAACGATTGTTCTTTTTTTAAAATAAAATCCATGGCTCACAAAACAAATTCTAAATCATTCCATTACGAGTGTTCTTGCTACTCTTGAACCAAGATGTTCTTACATTCTGTAAAAATAGCTAAGCAATCGGAGCCCTCGGTCTGCCTCACTTGAACCTGGCTAAGCCAAGACTCACCTTGTCACTGAAGGGCATCAAGAATTCCCTTGACGCTAGCTCAAGGACATCGTTGGTGTCACTAGCTGGGTCACCACTGCCTTCGATGTTGCTTGGCCCTGCTTCATCGTAGTAGCCAGTTGCACCAATGTTGCTGGAGGTTCACCAATGTAGTGCGACGGACCAGATGTATGCTATCTATTCAGCGCTGTGGGAGGTTCAGCAAACGGGAACCAATTGAAGGTGGCTTGTTGGGGATTTTGGGTAACCAGCTGTAACTGCGGTGTCGACACGGGACGATACATAGGATAGCCCATATAGTGCTTCTCCTGTGGATCATTGTTAATGTTCAGGTTTGGTAGTAGCGAATTGCCAAGATTGATTGCCCTAGTCTGGTGGGGCAATTGTGTAGCTAGGTTTGGGGAATTGAGGTGCATTTTTATCTCGGGCGCTGATGTATGGACGACCCTTGGATCGATAACTGATAGGGATGCTGGTGGTTGTGGTGCTGCAGATTTGGAGTCCTGTTTCAGGCTGAGGATGTACTCCTCCAGGATGGAAAGTTGCTTGGGTGACATTTGTTGAATTTTCTTCTTCAGTTGACGCTTTGAATCTAGGCTACGCTTAGTTGAGTTTCAATGATTCTTGATGGCATTCTCTGGCTAGCCTGGGATGAACCTTGCTATTATTGAGCAATGCCATCCATAGGATTGTGAGCTTGAATAAGCACCATATCCTCCTCCTTCGTCCATATGTCATTTTTTTGGTGACAAGTTAGTAATATGCAAGAATATTTGGCATAGCATTTCGAAACCTGAAGAGCATACTACTAAATATTCATGCCTTCAATTGCTCAACCACGTAAAATAGCAAAACATTCAAATTGACAAAAATATTAGAGATCATGGGTTTCCTAGCTAGGCTTAGCATTTTAGGCATTTTTTTGGGATTTCCATAATTGTCATCCATGGAAGAGATCTAGAGGATTCTGAACAATAAAATGGAGAAAGAAGGGGTCTGTGGGTGGCAAGTGGCAAGGTCACTACCAATAAGGGAGGAGGTGGAGAATCAATGGTGGCTAATGTTGTTCATGGAGAGTGTAAAATTGTGTTGTTTAGAGGTAGTGACGGTGGCTATGTCTCCTACGACATGGAGAGCCACAAGAGGAAAGATTTGGGTCCATGTGGTGAACGTTTCTTAATTTATGAACACGAAGTTCCCTAGTTGAAGGATTTTTAATATGTGTCTATAAAGTTCTTGATACAATGTTTTGGTGCTCAACTTTGGATTTGCATGTGCACAGTTATATACTGACATATGAGTACAAAGATTTGTATCCAAAATTACAAATCTATTATAGAAACCGGAAACTTGTGTATCCAAAATTTTAAACCTGTTGTAGAAACGTTTATGTGGGGTTAGATAATTCAAAAATATCATATGCATAGTGTTTTGAAAAAGGAAAAATGAGGCACTTGAGGATAAACAAGCTCATTGGAATTGATTTGAGAGTATAAGGAATCTAGGAGAGAGAAGGAAATAAATTTGTTTGAATAACAGTGCAAGAAAACATGGGCAATTAGATCAAGATCTAATTGCAGGAATCAGTAAATAACATTTAGAAAACAAATGCATTATCTAAGCAGTAATGATTTGGGTCTAGACCCTAACAAAAATATGGTAAATAAATCTAGGAGAGAGAAGGAAATAAATTTGTTTGAATAACAGTGCAAGAAAACATGGGCAATTAGATCAAGATCTAATTGCAGGAATCAATAAATAAGGTTTAGAAAACAAATGCATTATCTAAGTTGTAATGATTTGGGTCTAGACCCTAACAAAAATATGGTAAATAAAATTTTATTGATTCTGTTATATCAAATTTTGCATGAGTTCATTTTGTCCTATCAACCAAGTCTTATTTCATTGAACATTAATTTTCACAATCATACCATTATTGTATATATGGTAGGTGTAAAATGAACCTTTCCATCACAATTCAAAGCCTATGTTCAACAAAAGGACTAGCCAACACTTGAACAATTCAACTCAACATTTTAACATGTTTCCTATGGCTAAAAAGTATGGTTGCATGATTTAGTAGCTTTGATGAGGAATTCGCCATGTCAATTAAAAAAACAAAGGCATGCTTCACCAGAACTATTCCTTTTTTTATAAAATCTCTCCTTTACAATGGTAAGCTAAGACATTCAACATCGTTCAAGTATAAAGCTCAGAGGAAATTCCTTAATAATCCTATGGATTAAGTAAGCCACAAAAATTACATAGACTATGGCCTTGTTTGTTTCTACAGATAATATGTCGCATGTGAGAAACATGAGATCAGGGCTGCATCATGCGTCATGTCACTTTTCATAGGCAAGTGCGTCACTAGGACATGCGGTGGACACAATGTGTTTAGGTGGGTTTTACGCCTTCTTGGCTTAAACGCAGCGAGAAACTGAACCGAACATGCCTACAAATAAGCAAACTAAGAAACAAGAAACAAAGGGATTTGACCTTGATGGTGGGGTGCAGATGATTGATCCATCTTTCACGGCACTGCTTGCCAATCCGGCCGGGCAAAGACTGTGCTATCAGGGACTACCTCCCTTCACCAAGATGCATTGACATATCCCTCAAAATGCTATGGATTGGAGAAGCAAATGATTAGATCAAGAATGCAATTCAGAGGCTGAAGTTAAGAAGGGGAAGGAAACAAGTTTGATTTTACATTGTTACCTATCCTCTTCCACTATCCATGATCCTTTGAAGGACACTGGCTTATTGTTTCTAATTTGTTGATGTGGAGCTGTAGCAATGTCAACAGGAATACCACTAAGGGCTTTGTAGCCACGGGCTGTAACTGCCCTCTCTAGCATTTCAAACCCTGCTAGAGCCATACCTATACTAGACACAAGGGACCTTGCGGGGGTCACCCATGACTTGAGCACCACCAGTTTGCACTGAACCAGGAGCCACTAGATCATGCTCAGACATGATATCCCCATGGCTAGAGCTTGCAAGGTTCCTCTCCGTCCTCCCATCCGCTGCCATGGGTGGCACAAGCATGTCGTTGATGAAGGCAGACTCATTGGACACCATAATCAGACCAAGATCCAAGGTTGGAAGCAAGACAATCGACTCTAGAGGCTAAATTTTATGGTGGGTGAGATTGGGGAAAGTGGAGCATGATGAAGAAAGGATGACGATGGAGACCCAATCCCCTCTTAATATAGAGAACAAGGATGAAACATCAACCATTCATCGTCTTGAACCACTTCACATCCAATGGACATAAACAATGCAAAAACATAACATTCACCTCTTGTTTCTTACACTTATGGGCTATATTGGGACAATTTTTAGTTGGGCCAAAAATAGTCAACCAAGCCCAACATATGGAGTAATAAGTTTTTGGCCCAAGTTTGTTTCTTTGTGAATAAGTAGCCTAGAGATCTCTATAGTGAACCATCATCTCAGCTATTGCAATACCTAGATATTAATGTAGGCCAAAGAAAGTTGTCCCTCTAATCCATTTCAAAATATAATGCACAATTTGACTTGGTACGGTCTTTAGAACTCAGTCTTGACACATATCCCTATTACACTATAACATTTGTAGCACAAATAACCATAAGAAATCAATTTCTAATTTGAACACAATTAGTTGAAGTTCACAACGCATGCCTAATAACATGTAATGGAGAGAATAGAAGTCAAACTGTTATAATCGGAAAGAGCTAGTCCAAACGGGTTGGCCCTATTACATGGTCCACCTCTATGATGTGGGTCAACCATTCTGCTTGTCACGTGGCATTTCCCCATTATTTCTTCCTCAAGCCCTTAACATTTCTTCTAAGTTCCACTTTGTCTTCCTTGAACTCCAAGTACAACTCCATCACTAATCCTTTAATAGTTTCTAAAATCCATAACCAGGAACTTTGGAATAGATAGCAAGAATGTTTACTTGATGCAAAAAAAACTATCGAATTGTTGGGAACACCATATTGAAGTCTTAAAACATAAGACTCGATGGGTGAAATATTTCATTGAAGGAAAAATTAAGAGTCAACGTTTTGGACCTTTTGGCCCTCACGTCATCAACCTCGACTCCGTGACCCTTGGTCGCCAGGCCACTTGCTTCGGTCTTTTGGCCCAAGTCACCGACGGACTAAGCATGGCAACAACCCATGTGAACAGTGCCCACAGTCCAATCTCTAGGCCCAGCAGTAAGACCGCCAGGGCTGTTTTAGCAGCCCAAGAAACTCCAAATCGTCTCATTTCAAAATCGTTTTTCAAACCGTTGTAAATTTGTTAACTCCAAGAATTGTCCCACAAGACAACCACCACCATGAGCACTTGTTAGCATTTTTCAAATCATTTTGCAAAGGTTTTCAATCTCATTTTTGAATCACCACTCGTCTCTAATTTCAGTGATAGGACCTCACAAGTGGCAGTAGATAACGAATATGCAAACACATTTGCCCCTCTTAATATTATAGCTATCTATCCTAAACTCAGCCATTTTAACTTCTCTACAAGACCTCATGGCCGACAAAATGAAACAACCGATGTTTCATACCTTTGCGTTGCACGAATCCAATTTCTCTCAAATTGATGCCCGCAAGGAAACATTGTATGAGATGTTCACCAAGCCACTTGATATGATCATTGATTCTTCGTCTTGATCTTCATAAGTGGTGTGGATCACTCAAACCATCACATATACTTCAAGTCCACCGACCTTAACCTCGCTTGCTCTTCTCCATTGCCTTGGTCCATCGGCGGCAAGCTCTCTACTCGCACTTCACCGCCTCGACGGTTTGTCATGTCCGGAGTTTCAAGCTTGCCCTTCACCATCGCCTTAGTCCATTAGTGCCAAACTCTATACTCGCACTTCACCGCCTCAATGGTCCATTGTGATTGAGCCTTTTTAGCTTGCCCTTCACCATCACTTTGCACACACAGTCCTTTCTAGCCAAGCCTTGCCTTGGTCTCTTCTTGCTATGCTTGATTTGAGCTTTCCAACATGCTATCAATCATATCCATGTCAGTGCCCAACTCTTCTTGTGAACTAAACCAATTTACCTTCACACACTCAAATAGAATGGTCCGTCCACAAGCATTGTCCTTAATTACCAAACCCAAACAAAGGCCTATACCTTTCAGGGGCCTAGAGAAGAAGTGGATGGCGGAGAGGATGATATGTTGAAGAAGAAAAGTATGGTGTGAAATGGCTGCTAGAGTGGACGGATGAGCGGGTAAGGATATTTTTAATTCAATGTATTGGTGCTTTTTATCTAGCTATGTTGTGGACCAACATCTCGGACACCCTGCGCACAACATTTTTGTTTCACTAAGCATTGGGCATATTTATTATCTTTCTTTTAAGGG
>CM039603.1:11670030-11749199 GCA_022457205.1 Saccharum spontaneum | reverse complement strand
CGTCCGCAGCGCCGGCGGAGCGGCGGCAGGGCCTGCGTTCGCGCTCCCTCTGCATGTGCCGCGGCGGGCACGACAGCGTGCACGCGTACACCGCGCTGCCGTTCGAGGAACCGGTGAAGGGTGCCCCTGATCCGGCCGCGGCTGAGGAGGCGCTCCCCGGCGAGGATGCGGCGGCGGAAGAGAAGCGGCGGCATGACGCGCCCAGCATGGCGGCGGCGGTCATGGCCAACCTCGACGATGCCGCATCGTCGTGGACGGCGCGTTGGAGCGCAGAACCTGCGCCGTCGTCGCCTCTGCCTCCGGAGCCGCTGCCTGCGCTTGACCTTGACCCGGCGGTCTTGCCTAGCTTCCGGCAGCCCGTGCAGGTGGTCCCTTCGCCGTCGCACCCGGCGCTTCTCTACCCGGAGCAGGAGAACCCGGCGCCGCTGGAGGTCTGCGACGACGACGTTGACATGGGGACGCCGGCCGCCCGCGACATACCGGAGGTCACTGACTTCGTCCGCGCGCGCGTCGTCGTCGATGAGTTCCACGAAAAGCTGGAGAAGAAGGCGGTGGCGGCCGAGGAAGTCCCTGACGTCGTCGACAGCGACGACGTGACGGCGCCGCCAAGGCACCGGCTGACGCGCACCGGGAAGCCCGTGGTGCTGTACCTGACCAGCCTCCGCAGCGTGCGCCGCACGTTCGAGGACTGCCGCGCCGTGCGCGCCATCCTGCGGTGCTATCGCGTGCGCCTGGACGAGCGCGACGTGTCCATGCACGCCGCCTTCAGGACGGAGCTGCGCGGCCTCCTCGGCGACGGCGGCTTCGAGAACGGGCCCGCGCTGCCGCGCGTGTTCGTCGACGGCGGCCGCCGCGACCTCGGCGGCGCCGAGGAATTGCGCGCGCTGCACGAGGCCGGCGAGCTCGCGCGCGCGCTGGCCGGGTGCGAGGCAGCGCGGCCCGCCGGAGCCGGCGGGTGCGCGGCGTGCGGCGAGGCGCGGTTCGTGCCCTGCGAGACGTGCCACGGCAGCTGCAAGGTCTTCGTCGACGACGAGAGGTGCCGCGTGCGCCTGCCTGGCTTCTTCCGTCAGTGCCCGGACTGCAACGAGAACGGGCTCATCCGATGCCCCGTGTGTTGTTACTGATCGATGACTGTTGGATCTACTTAGATTGCAGTGTTGTAATCTGGAAGGAAAATGGTAGATTGCAGGGTTTTTTTTTCAGTGTTTGTCAGGTTGCTTGTTCGTAGTTGGTGATCAGAATCTTAGCTGGGTGTAAAATTGCAAATTAGAGCTACTGTGAAAAGGTACTCTAGATATGTGAAATTGCAGGTTCAGATGCAATGTTTATCTCGCGTATATGCATTGCAAAATCTTATGGATTCTGGGTCATGCATATATATACTGAGCACCGTTTTGGGAGGATTTAGATTATGTTTCTATCAGTCATCAGAAATAGGAGTCCCTGCCAAACGGTGTTATGGCAAGTGATCGAATAATCAAATCAGAGAAACATTTTCCCCTTTTTACACTGGCCTCTAGGATGAAAATCAGGTACATGTGGTTGCTAGTGATTTTGATTCATTTCCCTCACCTTCCAACTACTATTGCATCAGAAATCACCCAACGAGCCAAAACGGTTTCACAAAGTGTTTCTGATTCACATAGAAACGTTTCCAAGGACAAACCAGATATAAGAGCAACTATAATAAAGAACTGTACGTACAATGAATACTGAGGTGAAGAAGAGAGTGAAGGGGAAAAAAGAGAAGTGGGCTCACAAGAATCAGAAACTTGGTGAGAGAGAAATGTGGGTCCTGAGTAAACTAAGTACTCCCTCCGATCTAAATTTTATGATGTTTTGACTTTTCTGTATACATTATTTTTGTTATATATCTAAACATAGTGTATATTTAAGTGTATAATAAAAACTACGTATCTAGAAAAGCCAAGGCAACTTATAATTTAGAATGGATGAAGTATTATATGAATGGACTGATAGATGTGCTGTAAATGTTCATGCTAATAGATGGGTTGTAAATGTTCATACAACCAACTGAAGGTTGTATTATTAGTCTTGCTCTAAAACATTTCTAAGACAACTTATTGAACCCTACCAAATGGGCCTTGATGATGAAAATATGTGCTAACATATAGCCAATATATATCTATAATAAGCTTAGGGTTTAGGAATTTTTCTCTAGATTTGGTTTTCATGGGCCCTTGGTCTTTCATATTTTTCACATGATTTGTCCACATCCTACTCTCATGTTCATTCCTCCCGTGTCCATCGCTCTCTCCCTGCGCTTTTTGTCTCTCTTGAGTATATTTGCAATTTTGCAAATCAAGACGGCTATATCTCATGTTTAAGACGACTACATCTCACGTTTGAAAATTGGTCGAAGCCTCGGCTAGGAATTCGACTTAGATTCCAACTCCTTCCATAGCTTTTCGGCGCCAAACTCTATGTTTGTCTACGTGTGGTAGAACTTTGACGACATGCTGGTATATATAGCTCCATCCTCGTACTACTTTTTTTTGAGGTGGGGTCCAGAAAGAGGATGAGTTTTACTGAGATTGTTGAAAGATTTCTATCAATTTTTTGAAAGTTTTTTTTAATGAACAGAAAGATGCATGATTTGACCTATTGAGATCTTTATTTTGGTTGAGTTGAGAAATATTTTTTTGTAAGAAGATTTGGATGGTTAAACTTGATAGCCAATTTATGTTGTCAAAGTTGAATTTTATTTGGTTGGAAGTTCTATTCCTCGAGTAAAAAGGAGAAAAGTAGACGGTATAAGAGCATCTCCAACAGATGGATTTAAAGCCATTCCATTTCCCTATATCACACAATAAAGGGAATTGAAGCCAAATACAAGCTCTAGTAGATTCTCTTTTCAATCCCTTAAATTCCCTATTTTTTTTCTCAATCCCTCAATCCCACCTTAACCCCTCTCTGTCACCACTTTTTCTCAATCTTCGTTCATCTTCCTTTTGTCACTGGCATCTCGACCCCCGCTGACCATCTCTTGAAATCATCGCCGCTTCGGCAGGGTGCATGCCACCACGCAACTAACACAACTACTTTAGAAATTTATCCAACAACGCCCAATAAGATGTTGGCGATACTCCACTAGTGCTTATATGTAGTCTGGATGATCAACATCGACTAAATATAATAGATAATGAGGCTTCTAATAGAAAATAAGCATTAAAATGAGTACATAAAAGTTCAAACAATTTCAAGCTAAGCACCATAAGATAGAGCATGATTTTATATAAAAAAATTAAATTAGTTTCATAGTTTCTGAGGTAAAAATCAATGATTTTTTTAAGATTAATTTAGTTTTTTAGATTTTTAATTGCATTATTTTTTCACATCTATATTTTAGGTGCCTGAATTTTAAGGTGATTTCAAGCAACACTCTTCTACAACCAACTAGTACAAGTAATTTGTTATTTTTATGATTTGTTATTTGTCCTTGTATTATAACATATCAAAATTTTGTCATTGTATGGCTATAAAAATAATTTTAAATTGTTAATTATTTTTGTTCCAATACAGATCAGATTATTGTTGGGTTTATGGTTTTGTCTAGCGAGTTTTTTATTCTTGGGTCCAAAAATTGCAGATTATGCCTTCATAAATTGCAACAAACTAAACCTGCAATTTTAGTACAAAATATATGCAACAACTGTCACCTAAAAGAAAGCCAAAATTCAGGCACTTGAATTTTAGCAAATCCCTATTGTTTATGTAAAAATATTTGGTTAACTTTTAGAAAATTTTATTTTTATGAATTTTTAGATATTTCTTTTAAATTATTTTTAGTCTGTGAACTTTCAATTTAGTCCGATTTACCACCTTTGACGGTCATATCATTAAAATCACCCAGGGTGCAAAAAAATGATTTAAAAATTGAGATCAATAAAAATTATTTATAGTTCATGTAGCAAAATCGTATAACCACGATAATTGAGAGGAAGGAAAATTAGATCCCCCCACTCCCCACCCCATTTTCCCGGTAGCGAATAGCACAATAATGCCAGCAGCAGTAGAGCTTATGGGCCAAAGCATGCATATACCTCCAGATAGGGTGCAAATGGTACGTATATTTTTCAACAGTGTCCGAGACCGAATCCATTTAGAGGAGTTTAGATATGTCCGTATCCAAGTCTGGATATTCTACTTTGATACCGTATCCGTATCAAATACTCAAACTACATATTTATGATGTTGATATCCATCTGTATCATATCCAATATATCTAATACTACCTGTATTCAAATTCAAATAAAAATATCTACTACTAAAAAATACAGAAGAGGATAGTTCACCGGGCGAGCGAAAACTGCCGCACGCTCCTTCGCTCGCCCGGCCTCGCGAACCCGCCGTCCCTGCACGAACGCTCCACCCGGCCACAAGGAAAGTCCCCGTAGTCCACGTCCGGTAAAAAAGGAAGCCGCGCTCCAGATCTCCGTCTCCGCACAATCTCATCCCCTCCTTGCAATCGATCTCCGCGCTCCAGATCTCCGTCTCCGCACGCCCGACCGCTGCCCTCGCGCCGCCGCTCCAACCAGCTGGAGCCCCGACCCTGCCTTGCCCTGTCATCCTCCGCGCTGCTCGGGGAGTCACGACGCACGCCTCCCGTCCACCTTGTTTTGATTCCTTCGATCCCCTCGTGGTGGTGATGCTTCATGCGGGCTGGCTCTGCTGGATCTAGATCTCGGAGGAATGGAAAGGAGATATCCAGGGAGGGCCAGCGGGTTAGGGCGCTTCTGCTGCTCGTGGTCCTAGCGCTCGCCATGTCAGCGGCGCGGCTGGACCTGACGACGATGATGACTCAGGCATCGAGGAGGATGAGGTAGCGACGGGGGTGGAGGAGCACACGGCGGCGGGCGGGCTGCCAATCCTACCCAGGATGGTTTATGGGAGCAGCGGCCTGGCGCCATGAGGGCCTGCCTTGATGTCGGCAAAGGCAAGTACAGTGGTTCAGCTTCAACAAGAATTTCCTCTATTTTCTTGTTCTATTCCTATTGTACAACGAATTTGATTCTGGCTTCATTTGATGTTCACGTCCAGTTAAGTCTCTTCGTTAGCTCAGGAGATTTACTGGAGCAGGGTTTATTGATGAGGTGGGTTTGCCTACTGTTATTGGTAGGAAAAAAGGGCAGCTTGTTTTGACAGCTTTGCATAATGTGGAAATTAATGAAAGAAATCAAGAAATGCTCAGTATCTTTCTGATTATGCAACATTAGATGATTTCATTGTTGGCTTGGAATGTCCCCTGTTGAGATATTGATGATATCGTACGTGTATGGTCATAAGTTTAATTTGTACCGGACCAATTGTTTACATGTGCTCACATGGCATATATGAGGCTTGCCATTGCCATTTTTCAGCATTGCCGGCCAACCGCCAAGCCACTGCAGCATCTCAGGTGGCAAGGAGGCAGGCAGCCGCTGCAGCATGAACCTGGTTGTGGCCAAGTACAGTGTAAGCTACATTCTAACCTGCTGTGTTTGTTAAAATGACTACCCATAACTAGATGCTAAATTAGCCCTCTTGATTTAGAACACTTGTTTGTGTCAGTTTACCTCCCATTAACTACCATCTCCACCACATGGTTCAGTGCCATACTGTCAAGATGGCATATTCAGATTTCGTGGAATACACTAGCAAATCTGTGTAGTTGCTTGTATTGTTACTCTATCCTTTAAAACTTCATGTCATGATATCAGCTATTCTCTTTTTTTAGTACCAGGTAGAATGAATATGAAAAATGTATGCAGAAAAGGTACGCATACACAAAGATAAGTATTGGAATTGATCTAATTCAAAACATCGCTTTAGATAGTGGTTCTGGTTTTATACAAGTACATATTTCATTTTTTTACTGGAGGTCCAGACATCCGCTGCCGTTAGTGTCCATAGAAAAGGTAATATGTAATGTTGGCAACTGTAACCCCAGGCAGGATGCATCGATTGTGGCACTGGGCGAGGAGGCTGACGCAGTATGAACCTAGAAGGAGGTCAACCCTGCGAGCAAGGTCGCTCACATCTCCAATCATGGAGGAGCAAGGAGGCCCTTGCTAGGACCCAATCTATGAGCTCACAACGGTTATTGTGACTGAAACTGAAATCTACCTCTCAAGGTACTTCTAATTTTGGTAGTAATTTTAGGAAATTAACTAGAGTATGGATTGACTATTTATGATCCATTGTTTCAGTGGAGGTGAAATTTTATGATGCATTGAGCATTTGGTTTCCGAATCTACAATTTTTTTATTTAAGCCATGTATTTTATTTGTGCCATTTGAAGAAAACAATCATTGCGGTTAGTATTTCGTATATGAGTTCCCATATGTTTTTTTTGGCTGTTGTTAAATGTGAGGATCATCTTTACTAACACACTAATATTTTTTTAACTTTAATACCAATGTGCTAACCATCAGATTCACTAACATGTCTCTAACTCCCTTTTCATTAGCTTTTATTTGTTTTATTAATTTATCACTGTTATATCCTTGTTTTTACTTAGCTATCATTATTATTCCCTTTCTGAAACTAAGGTCGCTGACTGCAACCAACAGCCTATGCAAGCTTGTCAAAATGGCAGAACATGATTAGCTATGCGGACACACTGGCGGTGTCGTCCCAATAGGCAATGACTGTTGAGATGGTAATTTTTTGTTCAAGGACAGCATTATGATCAACTGTGGCTAGAGTTGGTGACCCCGTCATGCCATCCACCCTTCCCGTGAACCCGAGCACCGTGTCCAGTCCTATGTGTTCAGAAAGATTGCAATTGTAATCACGAATCACATGTTTTAATCTGCTTCAAGGCATTGCGAGTTATTTCTGGATTTACGCCAGCCTGCGAATTCCACAGTGAGGTACTCCCTCCATCCCAAATTATAAGACGTTTGACTTTTTTGACACCAAGTTTGACCACTCGTCTTATTCAAAAATTTGTGTAAAATATCAATTCTTTTATCGTGGCTTGATATATTAATAAAAGTTCCTCAAGAATGACTTAAATTTAACTATATTTGTATAAATTTTTTGAATAAGACGAGTGGTCAAACTTGGGATCAAAAAAGTCAAACGTCTTATAATTTGGGATGGAGGAAGTATGTGGTTATGGCACTCAAATTCCAACTAGATTTGGTTCTTACAAGATTGATTTATTAACTAGCAGTGCTTCTGGGATATTTGGGGTTAAATTTATTTTTTATTTAATTCATTTATATGAAGACTAACTGATGTGCTGCTAAGGTACCAGGCTGCTGGGAAATTTGGGTTAAATTTATTCTTGTTTAATTCATGTATATCAAGACTTACTGATGTGTTGCTAAGGGACCAGGCTGAGAGAAAGAGAAGGTCAGTAAACCAGCAAACTCCGTGGGGCAATGACCTTACCTGTCAAATTAAAATGATACTATGAAATCACTTTATATTTTGACAGAAAGACAATTTTGGAAGAGAGAAATAGTAGTGCACTGCCTTCACCCATTACCACATTTCGCACTAGGAGATCATCCAATGAGTTACTATACTGTTTTAACCACGTTTATATACCCTGCTCGATATATGTCAGTTGACAATTGATTTTTAAATGCCTAATTTGGTAATGGACTTGCATATTGTGTGCACCCATTGTAAATGTTTTTGCTTGTAAACCCGTATAGGTATGTTAAATTCATTGATACCCCGTATTTCTCATATTTTCATAATGTTAGAAAGGTAACAGTAGAAGTGTCTAAACTCACAAGAACATATGTGATGTTCCTATTCTAACACATTTTTTTTGCCTCATCTTAAGTAGGTCCAGATTGAAATACCACAATGGCAAGGCGACGACAGCACAAAGACGCGAGTACAAGAACGTGGTGGGGTTGGGGCGACGGCAGCACAAAGACGCGAGTACAAGGACGTGGTGAGGTTGGAGCTCTGTTAGATATGCAAACATGTGTATCTTAGGGTTAAGAGAGCGGTATTGGTATGGATTTGTCTTATATGAGAACAAATTAAAATCTCAGTGTATCACACTTTATTATGAGGGAGTTTAGACTTTTGGTACCCGGGAGCTTTTTTTGAGAGAATGATAGACACGTTCAAACTTATCATCATTATATTATTTAGTTTCCGTGGCAACGTACGGGCATAACCCTAGTATAAAAACAAATGTAATATCAGCCCGTCCGTATTTGATCCGTTTGCATCCGTGTCCATGCCATAAGAAAGCCCGATACGATGCATAAGAAATGACAGCCCGCTACCGCAATGTGCTAAGTTAGCACATGACCTAACGAGGAAGCAGGCCGACTAGAGACGCGAAACAAGCAAAGAGCCGGGCCTGACCAAGCCTGGGCAGACGCAGCCGCAGCCGCGCGCCGCCTTCACGGGCCTCCACGTCGACCCGACACGTGACGGGCCTCCAGACGGGTCGCGCCCGTGCTCCGACCCGACCTGACCACCTCCACCTCCACTCCACTCCACCTCTGCTACGGACCAGAACTAGCTAGGGTTTGTGAAATCGTGACGCGAGCACTTGAAGATTCGCGAAAGCCAGCGCAACCTACCCGCAGCGATGGCCACTGTCCACCCCCAATCGCCGGCGGGCCCCACCACCCCTCTTCCGCAGGAGGAGCGACACGGGGACGCCTCCCCGGACCTGCCCGCCGTCGTCTCCGGCGAACCCGCCGGAGCGGAGGCGGGCGGCGAGATCGCCGCGCTCGACAAGCAGCTCGCCGTCGTCGGCGGCGAGGAGAGGAGGCCGGGCGGGGCCGGGGCCGCCAGCGCAGGCGGAGGCGGGGGAGGGAAGCTGGTGGCGGAGGCCATGCGCAAGTACGCCGCCCCGCGGTCGTCAAAGTTCCACGGCGTCACCAGGTATGAATGAGCACGGCGGTGCGCTGCCCGCCTGTCAGTCAGCGGCTTTGAGGTTGAGGTTGTGCTCTGGTTTGATTTGGGTCTTTGCTGCTGCTCTGATCCGGGGCAGGCTCAAGTGGAGCGGCAAGTACGAGGCGCACCTATGGGACAACACCAGCCAGGTCGAGGGCCGCAAGCGCAAGGGCAAGCACGGTATGCGCGCTACCAACCTCGAATCCGAGCTCTAGCTCGCTGTAAAATTGTCTGAATATTTCAGCTACAAGGTTGCTCCGGTCTAGCTAGGAATGCCAATGCCATGTGCACACGACTGTCTTTAGAAAGAAATTATATGCGACACCGTCGCACAACACCCTACGTGCGACACCCTGTGATTGTTTGACGCATGTATCCAGGTCCCAACAAGTAAGGCAACCACCGAATGGAGCGAGTAGTACACGTGTCATGGGATCACAGGGTGTCGCACACTGGGTGCTGTGTGACGGTGTGTCAGTGTCACATAATTTTTCTTCCATAGCCTTTTGTAACCGGCGACACAAGTATACCAAACTGCAAGATCAGCTTTCCAGAATTATGTTTCTTTTTTTTTTGGCAGCAGAGTAGATATTCAGTGAAATATAACTAAAATCCTAGTCCTGTCCAGAATCTGAGCTCTAGCTCACAGTAAAATCGTCTGAATATATCAGCTACAACTTTGCTGCGGTTTAGTTAGGAATGCCAATGCCATGTGCACACGATTGCCTTTGGTAATCAGTGACACAAGTGTTTAGTACCAAACTGCAAGAGTTTTCCAGAATTACTTTTCGTTTTTGCAGCAGCGTAGATATTCAGTGAAATATAACTACAATCCTATTCCTGCCCTGTTTTCGGGGTGTCTTAATTGCTCTTCATGACTTCACTACACAAACGAATGGTCAGCAAGTCACCTAGCATTCCTTATAAGGGTGTCCCCAACAGCCGTCGAAATCGCCAGCTGAGTAGGCTCAGTACGAGGTTCGGACTGACGTGGCGGGGAGAAAACGAGTAAAAAGTGAAATGCTAGCAATTTCTTTTGCGCTAACGCAGAGTCTGTTAAAGTGGTGCATGTTGCTTTTTTCCTCTGGCCGCCAATCACAGTATCCGCTAAAGAGAGTAATTTACTATTAACTGACATTGATATATATGAGTGCACATCTGGTTTGGTCCTGTGGCAGCCATTGAGATCGATAGCACCACTGCGGACGCCCTAACAGTTCTAGTTCAAAAGGTGGGATAGATCATGGGACTAGGATAGTTCTAATATTGAGTTAACAAAGTTAATACCTATGGGTGTATCGGGTACCCATCAATCTTGTATTAGTGAATTGATGATCAAGACGTGTGTTATGCTTAAAAATGCAATTATGGTCCATGATTTTATCTGATGCCCATGTAAATATTTGGATGAAGAGTCATCAACACCTGAAAGCTTACTTGTCCAGTAGTCCTCAAATTTCCTGTCTTCTTTAGCTGATCCTTCACTTAATGTTGTGCATTTGAACCTGGCTTCCATTCTTGGCTGCTGCTGTGGTCTTCAGTGTACTTAGGTGAGTGTTGCTATTCATCGAAGGGGCGCTCATTTTGAACACAAAAACTGCTCAAGTTTTAACTTTTAACTCCTTTTCTGGCATTACAGGCAGCTATGTTAATGAAGAGCAGGCTGCAAAGGCACATGATTTGGCTGCCCTTAAATATTGGGGCACAGGACCAAACACCAAACTGAACTTCAATGTAAGAATCACATGTTGCTTAGCACTTATTGATATATGCTAGGAACTGGCGTTTCTTGTTCAAGAACTGAAAAGTAAATTGCATTAATAGCTATTATGTGTTATCAGATTTCTGATTATGAGAAAGAAATTGAGGTTATGAAGACCATGTCTCAAGATGAATTTGTGGCCTACATAAGGAGGTCAGTGGTACAGTAAAAAAAATATATTGTTGTAGTTATGTGCTGACTATTTTTTTCATTGTTATGGTTTATTATTATAGGCAAAGCAGTTGTTTCTCGAGAGGTACCTCATCATACCGGGGTGTAACCAGGTGCTATTCCTGCTTTTCTAAATGAACTAATAATCATTCGGTTTCCTTTGAACGGAGCAATTTTTTTGTTGTGCTTAACTAGGGAAGTTTTAGTTGCCTGCTGCAAGTTTGCAACTTTCTCTAATCAATTTTGTTTACCAACAGACGGAAGGATGGTAAGTGGCAAGCAAGAATTGGTAGGATTGGTGAGAGTAGAGACACCAAAGACATTTACCTTGGGACCTTTGGTGAGTGAAGTTTTGTAATTTACTACTTGTACCTTGTGGAACTTCCAGAGGTTTTCTATGAGCTAGAAAGCTACTGTCAACTGATGCAATTGTCATTAATTGAAACTGACTATGGTTTGCAGAAACTGAAGAAGAGGCAGCAGAAGCTTATGACCTAGCAGCAATCGAGCTTCGTGGTGTTCATGCCGTTACTAACTTTGACATTGGTAACTACTGTGAAGTTGGTTTGAGAAAACTAGAAGGTCCGTCAGAGGGGGCGAAGCTGGATGGTCCATCAGAGGTTATGAAGCTCACTGGACAATAGATACTAGAATAGCAACATGTAAATTAGTTTCTGTTTCATTTCTTTCGTCGTCATATTTTTCTCTCCTTTTGGTATTCCTGGTACCTCCCCCCCCTGTTGTGAGTTCACTCCTTGCCTTCTTGTCAAGCCAGTATTTATTCGGCTCGAAAGGACTGTGTGTTGTTGTATTTTGGCTTCACAGAAAGGTCCTACTAACCTTTGATGTCACTGCAGAAGTCACATTGTCGTCGCTGGTTGGGGCAGTCCTAGTGTTTAGTTGGGGACACCAGGGACGGAGTCCTAGTGCTTAGTCAGGGGACACCAGGGTTGGAGTCTGTGTCCCCTTTACGAAATACAGATATAGGACGGGCTAGTTTGGTTGCTTTGTCAGAAACTGTGTAACCTCACCAAACGAGGTTAAGGAAGGGTGATGTCAGTTTGGATATCTGGCTAGAGTACCTTGGAGCTTATGCTGGCTAAATGGCTTGCCTAATCTGACAAGGCAAAGCATGCCCAAGCAAGCAAAGCAAGGCAAACCTTGTGAGAAAATTTGAATCAATGTTTTCAAATCGGCTGGTCGGACCTGGTCGACCTGGGACCGACCAGGACGATTAATCACGATTAATCGGACGACTTGTACAGGTCGACACTACCCTTGATCGATCACCTGAGACCGACCAGGACGATTAATCGCGATTAATCGCAATTAATCGGACGACTTGAAAACAATGATTTGAATATTTGGGACTCAAAAGATTGACTCCTTGATTACGTTGCTGCTCGGGTGGATGACAAATGGGTCCAATGGCTAAATGCTGTGGCACAATTATGCTGCAGCACATACAAGAGATTCAGTTCTTCATTCATCGATGTTTCTAACGAGGGAGAATGAAACAGAATATATTAACATAAGTTGCATTTCATTACATAGTGTGCAAAAACTATGGCCTTGTTCGGCAGGCTGTTTTTTTTGGCTTATAAGCCGACTGTGGCTGATTTGCTGTGAGAGAAAAACACTGTTCCACGGCTGATAAGCCGTGCTGATAAGCTCAGCCGAACAGGGGGTATGTAGTTTTTGTGCTCAAATAATTACATTACATGCATTCATAAAAAAGTAATTACATTACATATACCACTAAAACATGCCTACAGTTCCTACATAAACATTCGTCAATATATAGCTTGTCAGTTCTTGGTACGTCCGGTTTCAGACTGTGGAGCATCTCTTTCAGCTCAGCAGAACCAATGTTGAGGTGGCTTAGGCGAGACATGCAAGCAAAATTCTGCTTGGCCGGCCGCTGTGCATCTCCTAATCCTTTCCTGTTTTCATGACCTCTATAACTTTAATTGCCCTGATGATTGCAGTCAAGGTGGAGCCTCCGCACTTTCATCTTTCCGTTCAGTGCCAGCGCAAGAACATCATACTCTTCGACATACCATAGCTCCGATATCATCGCCTGAAAACAGTGATGACAAATAGGTACCATGCATGCTATGTTTGCAGTCAACCAACTCATGGTTATATGAGCAAAAAAAAGAAGCCTACCTGGAAGCCACGAATCTTCTCATTAACTTGAACCACCAGCTCATGGAAGAACTTGACATGATCAAAAGATGATGCACTTTGCTACAAGAGGGTACAGAAAATGTATTGTCACGTGAGATTAAATAATAAACAATTAAAGGATGTACCAAAGCAAACGCTCAAAGACTATGACTGCATTATCTGCTCTGGGATTACTGTACTTCCGTGCACTATCATGTAGATAAAATTAGATGAAGAATTGAAGAAAGTTGCCTTAAAAAAAGATGAAGAAAGTATTTGAACTTTTTGTTTGGTTACACATCCTTAGGTAGCAAAATAAAGAGGAAACATTCTTTATAAGCCACAGCAGTTCCGAACAGACTCGTATCCCCTGCAGTACTGCAGAGGAGAGGCCTTAATAAGAGTCACTGGCATGTGAGCCAGAAGAGAGATCAGGCCCACATATCAGTCATTCATAATGCCTCTGCAATACTGCAGAGAATATGAGTGCATTCCAGACCGACCCTGAATCCTAGTCTGTAGGTTTATTATGTGGTTTTACTTATACCTAGCTTCCCAGTAGTTTGAATGTAAACATCTTCTAGTGACCAAAATGGATAAAATACTCCATATGCCATCCGTGTAAAGCATATTTTGGAAGGTAGGAGTCTATAAAAGTATATTTGTAGTTTGTACATCTATTTTCTCTTACAATAACAATATATTGTCAATTGCTGTAAAATCAACTTGTACACGAATTTTTGAAGTTTGAACACAAATTTATCGATGAAACTTTTGTACATTAAACATGCATAATTTAACAGATTCTTGGTCAAAGCTTGCAAGTTGAACATAAAAGTTAAAACATGCCTTACATTGATGGAAAGATAGAATTATGCAAACTGCAAAGTAAAACTCAAATTGTAAGTGGCCTACCTCGTCTGGGAGCTTGGGATGTCCTAGAATTCGTGCAAAGGAGGTGTGAAGGAGAACAGGGTCATACTGTCAAATCCAAAAATCAGTTTAGGTGGCAGATTCATTGAAATGTGCAAGATATTATGCAAATAGCCACCCGTACCAATAACTACATACTGCAACACTATATTAGAACATTAAATTTAGCCAGGCACCAAAATCAATTTGTTAGGCAAATGTTGTTCTTTTGATGTTTCTTTATCAAGACAATGCTATCTCTTTGCAATGGAGTAAGAATCATTAACAGTTATATCAAATCTTGAGCTGCTCATACCAGTTGCTTTTGAGGTGCTCGAGGAAGAGCTTCTCTCAATCTTGAGCGGATTTCTGCTGGATCAGTACCAGATTCAACCTAAACACACCAAATATAATTACCTACGTTTTAGTTTGAATACTCAGGAATACAGGATAGAGGATTGCATGCTAAGGCAACTTGAGCTTAATATCAATCAGAAAAAATCAGACAGAACAGGGTCTCTTGAGATCCAAACCTGCCACAGGCCAAGAAGCACACCGGTTGAGGTCAAAACCACTCTGTCCAATACAATTTTAAGCGGGCAAAAATTCTCAGCGACTCTTTTTACTGCCTCCACTTCGGCTTCAATCTCAAGGACATCACATATAGATATGTCAATAAAAACTCCAACTGCCACGCTCAAAGAGGTTAATCAGAGGGTGTGCTCACCTCATCCTCGGTTGCTACAATGGGCTCCAAGTGATGGGAGGCGTGAAACATGCTGAAGTGGTACATGCTCGTATTTTGGAACCAGATAGCTGCAAAACAAATCAACCAAACAAAGTGTTCGAGATCAAATGCTTCAACAAAGTTGTTGGTTTCTGTGACACTAAACAAGCAATCAGCAGGCAACTGAACTGATAACTATTTAGCAGCATTCAAATGTCAATTGAATCCAGCAGATGAAATTCTACAGCTCTACATATATGGGATGCCATACCATAACAGAAGCTGTACCTTGATCAAAATAAGGAAGAAACACGTCCTTGACAGCCTTCCTGCAAGCACAAAACATACTGAATAAAGCACTGCCCTGACCTCCCAAAGGAACAATTACACTGACCAACTACAGGCTAACTAAATTAGTTCTTCTCTCTTGCAGGGAGAGGGGGAGAGAGAGAGAGAGAGAGAGAGAGAGAGAGAGAGAGAGAGAGAGAGAGAGAGAGCATCATTTCAGGGACAATTAACAGAATTGCAAGTTGCCTATGGATTTGGGCAAAGCACATCACTGACGAGATCACAGCGGCGAACTTGGGGTCCATATAGAGCACATTCGCGCGCACTGGCGGGTCGGCGGCCTGCCAAACGCATCTCAGTTCAGTACCACCATCCCAGCCAAGCACATGTCAACAAACGTGAGCATCAGAGCACGGGGTTGGTGAAGAAAGCCCGCACCTTGAGCCTGGGCACGACGGCGCCGTCACCTGCGGTGTCGAAGAGGTCCGAGAGCGTGAGCGACTGCGACGTCTCGCCGCCCTTCAGGAACGCCGCGCCGCGCTCGTCGAGGTCACGCGCCATCTTCGAGTAAAGCTCGGCGCGCCGCGCCGGGACGGAGCCGGAGCCGCCTGACGCAAAAACCAGAAAAAGGGGGGCGAGATTTCACGACTGGAATCAATTATTGGTGGAAATTAAGAAACTGCAAGCGAATGGATGGGTTAAGGGGGTGGTTCGTTACGAGGGGAGGCAGGAGGGTAGGAGCCCATGGGCGACCAGCGGAGGAGGACGAGGAGGAGGAGGGCGGCGGCCGGAAGGAACCAGACGGCCGTGCCCGGAGATCTGGGACGAGCGGAGAAGCTGCTCAGGGGCCTCGTGGCCATCAAATGTGGTTTGGTGACGCTACTGCTTGATCCGTGTCACCGTGTGACCATCAGTAAGCTCCGGAGATACTAGAAACAGGCGCGCCTCCCCTTGCGGCACGTTTGCAACACGGTAAGGAGATTTTTTTTTTTTTATGTGTGTGGAGGGAGTGTTGGGGCTTAGGGGTGTTTTGTTCCTCTTATTTTTTTTAACACCTATCATATCGAATATTTGGACATATGCATGGAGTGTTAAACATAGACTAATTACGAAACTAATTGCACAGATTGAGATTAATTTACGAGACGAATTTATTAAGTCTAATTAGTCCACTATTAGTATCCGAATATCCTATGGTCAACCCCATGGACAACACTTGTTAAAAGTTTAACAGGACGAACCAAACATGCCCTTAGGCCAGTCCCGCTGCCGGCCTATTTGGCCTGCGCCCCGGCGGCTCATCTTTTTCTCCTGACATTTTCTCCCTCTCTGAGACTCCAACGCTCTTCGCCTCTGCTGCCTGCCGTGGCACAGCAGTTCTGGCGAAGTCCTAGCGCATTCACGATGGCCATCTTCTCTGTAACACTCCGGTGTTACGCATGTATTTAGCATTGCAAATCATACGCATGATGCATCATTTGCATTCATAATCACATGTGAAATAAAGTATAAGTTTGAGTTGAAACATGTGAAACGTTGCTTTGTAACGTGAATGTTGCATACACTTGTTTAGTTTATTTTTGCCCTAATTATGCTAGCTAGATCAATAGAACATGTTAGGTTATAAATGTAAATCACTTAGAAAAATTTATCATGCAATTTGGAGCAAAGTTTGTATTCAAACTTTTGGCAAAACATGCTTTTGAAAATATTCTAGAAAATGGTCAAAACCCTCCATATTTAGCTTTTACATCCCAATTCAAAATCTATACAGATTTTTAGTTGGTCCCTAAAGAAAAGTTGTAGAGGATTAAATTCTAAGCAACTTTTATTTTTGGGCCATTTTCAGAAAAGGTCATTTTCTTGGTCAAAATGAGATTTGAAAACTATTATTTGAAAATTAATTGAAAATGGAAATTTGAAAATCATGTTCTCACCTTAACGGGCCGCCTCCTCCTTTTCGACCCACTGGCCAAAGCCGCCCAGCCCGCTCGACCGCCTTCTTCCCCCTCCCGCTCTCGCGTGCCCGCACCTCGTCCTGACCGCGGCAGGGACAGGCCGCCATGCGCCGCTCGCCGGCGGCACTTGGTCGTCCATGGCCCCCACGAGCGCGCGCCCTCGCCCGTTTTCAAGCCGCAGTAGCGCTTCGCTCCTCCCTGCCTTCTCCATTTCCCCCGCACTGCCTTCTTCTCCCTTGCCCCGCACCGAGCGCAAGGCCGCGTTGCCCACGCCATCGCCAGCTCCGCCGACGAAATTAGCCGCCGGTGGTCCACCGCTGCCCGCAATCGCGCACACATTTCTCCGCCTCCCTCTCCGACATCCGGTGCTCGCTGCAATTTCACTGTTTGAGCCAGGTAGAGCCGCCTTGAGCAATTCCTCCACCGTCGATCATGGAGCTGCCGCGCTCGACCTCGCCATGGAAGGAGCTTCCCCGCTCCTTCTCTCTTCCCTTGAGTCACCTTCCCGTGTCCGCCTTTCTCTCACGAACCCCATGCGCACCCCGCCGTGCCCGGCCGTGGCCTGCAACGGCCGTCGGCCCGCTGCCAGCGCTACTGTGGCGCCATGGGCGCTGGCGTGGCCGTCTTCCCCTTGGCCCCCCCTTTAGGCCAAGTCGGCCTTGGGCCGGAGCCTGAGCCGGGCCGTCTCGCCCTTCCTCGCTCGGTTTGCTGAGGCCAAAAGCGTCCATAGGCCAGTCCGTTCCCGTGGGCCGGCCCATTAGTAATAAGAAAAGTGTTTTCTGTTTTTCTTTTATTACTTGAGAAAAGAAATATTTTGGAAAATATTTGTGTACTCATTTTTGCTTCAAAAATGGTGAAATAAATTTTGTTGTGATCCTCATGACTAGATCTAGGGTTTAAAAATATTGCATGTCAGTTTTGTGATACTTTTATATAGGGTCTTATTTAATTATTGAAATTGCTGTTTTCTTGAGAAATGAATAATAAATCATAGAAAGCTCAGAAAAATATGATTCCAAGTTTGTTACTCTTCTTGTGTAATGTACTTTCTAGTAAAAAATATATGTCATGCATGTTCTGTAGAAAAATTATTATGTGTAGTTCAAGTGTCTTTAATGGCTGATTTTTGTTATTTTTGCTAGAGAGCAAAATTTGTATAAAATATGCATGTGATAATTTTTGTTCAATGATTATTTACTATGTACTCCCTTCATTCCAAATTATAAGACATTCCAAGAATCTTGGAGAGTCAAACGATCTCAAGTTTGACCAAATTTATATGATAAGATAATAATATTTATGACACTAATTAAGTATCATTAGATTCTTCATTAATTATATTTTCATATAATACCTATTCGATGTTATAAATTTTTGTAATTTTCTCTATAATTTTGGTCAAACTTAAGATGCTTTGACTCTCCAAGATTCTTGGAATGCCTTATAATTTGGAACGGATGGAGTAGAACCTAAGAAAAATTCTAAATCTGTTGTTTGATACTTTTCATAATAAAAAGTATTTTCATGCTCATATTTAGGCCCTAGCTTGTCATTTTTGTGTAGGCTATTTCACTTATCCAAATGCCATGAAAATTTTATGGTAGTCTACTTAGAGTAGTACAATGCCATGATAATTTTCTAAGATTTTTCTATACTACTAAAATAGATGTTGCTATTCAAACCTAGTGTTAATTAGGGTTAATTAAATCTTGCTTAGGCATGATTAGGGAATTAGCGAAGCTTTGGTGTATCTTTGAAGCATTTCAATGAGATGTGTTACGTAGCATGTTGGTAGTAGAACAAAATGCAGTAGATGACATGTACCTGTAGTACATGTTCTTGGATGATGTTGACTACCTTGTATGAGAATTGTACCATACTCTACCCATTAAAGCAAATCATGCTCATCTACTTTGCATGCAAGCATATTTATTGTGTGCATTTTATCCGATGTGCCTTTTGTATAAGCACTTACGCACCTGCATCATACAGGATCGCAAACCGAGAATCCAGTCGTCGTACCCAATGAGCTCGAGAAGCAGCTCGAGGTGCAGCCTCATGAGGTGCCCGAAGCCGACGAGGAGGACGTTGAGGAGCTTTCGGAGTGCCCCGATCACCGCCCGAGTTCCTTCGAGAAAGGCAAACCCCGGAGCATTTTCTCCCCCGATTTGCGATTATTTAATTAATGCTTTACTTTAATTGATGCATTACGTTCAGGATTTGTCTGCAACTGTTGCTGCATTATACCTTGTTTACCTTTGTTATACTATATCCTTGTTACCCTGGTATCCGCAGTCGAGTTAATGCTTAGCAGGCTTAGACCGGTAGAAGTCGGGTGATTTTCTGTCACCTGCGAGCTATAGGTGGTTACCTGGATCTGTTTGGATAATTATGTAATCATAGTATAACTAAGTGTTAATTTGAAGTTGAGATCGGACGGAGACTTACAGGTTTTCGGACTATAGTGTTTTCCGTCTATGTCGATTAAGGACCGACCGTTGTTGGGCATCGGGTCATGTTGAACGCATGCCTTACATTTAGCTAGCCGAATAACGTACCTTTCGACCGCGAAGCTGGGAGATTATTTGGGCCGAGTGGATTGCCTGCAACGCACTGTACCGGAGCAGGTGTGGTAGAACACGGGGACGCGATGATAAGACCGAAAGGCAGTCGGCCAGGCTTCGGGTACATGTGGTTCTTGGCAAACTCGAGATTTTTCCTGTATAGTTGACTCGGTGACCAATACCTCACTTTAGCGGGTGAGTGAGGTTTGTGTAAGGAATAAATTACCAGCTGATTAATAATTGATTCGAATCATCATCGTTCACTGGACAGTGAACACTTGACTTGAGTTACTTCATCGTAGTAATGTTGATAGAACATTTGGACAGTTATAATGGATATGACATTATGGAAGTCGTTAATGATCATTGGTTATCATTATTTACTTAATCACATATTTACTCTAGTATAGGTGCAAATGTAGTCGCCAGGTTAATAATAATTAACTTGACATAATGCTTTTGGAAAAAGGTTCTTCAAATGCTAAAAATGTCTTTTTGCAAATGAGTCAGCTACACACTATAAAGCCCTTCATAATCCTTGGCGTCACTTTATTTTCGGTTATGTCGGGTAAGTCTAGCTGAGTACCTTCTCGTAGTCAATGTTTTGTTTCCACTTGTTGCAGATGGGAAGATGTATTACGATTACTATATCAACTGCCTTTATCGTGCGATGGGTGATGCTTAGGACTATGGGCAATGGTCATTCCTTACGTCTCATCTAATGTTTTTGTTGGAGATGATCATCAGCTGGCATTGTACTTAAACTATGTGTGATTGTGTGTGGATTTGAACAACTTGCTTCCGCTACTTTCTATTTGAACTCGGGTTGTAATAACTATGTTTAAACTCCGGTGTATCTGTGATGCGAACTTTTATGTAATATGTGATGGTGACCGCTAAACTTATTACGATCTTGGCTGGTATGTGAGTTGGTTTGAAATCCTTCGTGATTTCACGGACTACCAGGTTATACGAGCTTAAGTTTGCTAAATCGTCTGCTCTGGCGGGTGATTTTCTTATTTAATTTTGTATAATTGGTCGGTTCTGTTACATTTTCCTCCTCTCCCGCCAGCACCATGGCAATAGAGCTCCCCTGCCCCGACCTAGCTCGGTCGCCTCCACCGCCACCAGAACCCTAAACCATCCTCTCGGTATCCTATCTGTCTGGTCGGCCTTCCTCCCCAAACCCCCTTCTCTTCCTAACCCCGCCAGAGTTGGGGAAGTTGAGAGGGAGAGAGATGGGGAGAAGCCTGTCGGAACCCTAACTCACAGATACTTGAACGCGGGAGGAGGACCTTGCTGACGCCACCACTGCCAGAACTCACGTGCTCATGGGGAGAGAGAGAGGGGAGACGCGTGTGCGTGGGGAAGAGCCGTGTGCGTGCGATGTGACTTTAAAACGGCCATTGCCCAAAAGAAGAGTTGGTGTTTAGATTATGGCACATGTAGGTTGAGATGGGAATATGGGATATGGTCGAAATTATGTCCTTTGTTTGGATCGTGGGAAAGGAAAACATATCAGATTGAGAGAGGTGGGTTACAACTTGAATAGGAGTTTGCGTTGCTATCGATGACTGACCTCGATTCCTCTCTCTCTCCCCTCAACATCGACAATGCCATCTTCAAATTGCGAGTCAGAAATTGTTGCTGTCGTCGGCATTGATGAGCTTGGTGCTGATGTAGGAGCTGCGCACGCAGCTCTCCTCGGCAAGAATGGCATACATTCCATAGAGCGCCATACATTACTTAGTGAATGTCCCCATGATCGACTGATCGTAGCCTACACTCCCTTCTAAGGTGTCTTTAGCCTTCATGAATATTCTTGGCGCCATACATTCCATAGAGCACACATGGCCATTCCCTCCATGACAATACTTCAAGGCATTTCCCCTACAAAGCACAAGTTAGTCACGCATAGTTGTATTCATCATTCATTGAAACCCCATGATTGCCACAAATGGGACCCAGATGCGTTCAATCTTCCCTTTTTGTTGATTGATGACAACACAAGTATTCAAACTTAAAAGGATTTGAAATTGAAAAGTAACTCATGAGTATGAAAAGTTATGAGTTAATTGCGAAACATGCTCGATAAACGACCACTTGTTCACCTAAGATTTGTAAGAAAGCCCATGGAACAGGCGTTAGTGACAAGAGATATATAATAATGTGTAAAAGAACAACACTTGACAAAGCAAAATGGTTAGCTTGAACTGAAACAAGTAGCACACACAAGTATCACACAAAATATGCAATACATGATGAGCCAAGTCTAGCCAATCGATCCACACTCTCAAGCCCTACCTATATCTCAACCCTCTCCCCCATTAGCATCAAAGCACCAAACAAAGACCTAAATCTACGTGTCGGAGGTCGAAAGAGGGGGTGCAGTTGAAGTATCAATCTGGGAGTCACTATGAACTGTGAGGCATCTAACTCATCGTCCTCATATATGTTGATCTAACCAAGTGCATCGACAATTGGAGTATTGGTCTTCTCCTACTTTGCTAGCTTAGTGATTGTGTTGGACTTAGGCGCATCACTAGGGGTCCTACTTGCATTGACGAGGTCTATGAAACCTTTTGACATGCAAGTATGCGTTTCATACATGTTAGTATTATTTTATGTGTTAAATGAAACAGTCATATATGAAATACAATATAAGTTAAATATTATGCCAAGTGGATCATGTTTTCTGTATTTATTTGCTAAAAGGAACTTTTAGGTGGTATGGTGATGTTTTTTTAAAAGGTATTCTAACATGAAATGGCTCAAATAATGAAAGTTAGAATTTTGGTTGTTGCAATAAAAGAGTTTTGTTTTCCATGTATGCGAAACGAGAACCTTTTTGCGCTTTTTGTGTTTCCTTACAAGCATCACCTTTAGAGGATTAACACATCTCTGTCACTTGTCAGCTTGTGAGAGGCTAGCATGAGGATCCTGATAATGGCGGAAGCGCTTAGCGACGTTGATGTGTGCTAGGAACCATGGTCGACAAGGAGGTGGATGCAGTGGTGTTGCTGGTTGAGCAGAATAGCGAGCCAGGACAAAACAACCGGGCCCGATCCAGCGACGAGGATGACGTTGAGGCAGATCAAATAGGTGTGGAGACTAGAGAAAGGTTGACACTTTTCTGGAGGCGATGAATCAACATAGCCGTAGTGGGGAAGGAATGAGGCGACATGATCGAACAATATCGACGAAGTGCAGAGTGATGCGAAGAAGACTATGGCTTGACGGGTGAATATTGGCGGTATGAAGTTTTTACATACCAATATTAGATCCTGTTATAACCTAATTAATGCTGGAATGAAACAAACAGAATCAAAACGTAATCTAGGTGAACCAAATAACACCAAATGTAAGTTTCTTTTTTTGTCGTACCAGTACAGTGTATCTAAGTAAAAACCTGTTCGCTTGGCTAAAAAACTATGACTGAAAGTACTGTTCACTGATTTATTGTAAGAGAAAAATACTAATCGTTAGCTAAAAAATTATGGCTTATAAGACAAGACAATATAGCCTGAATCCTAGTAATCTTGTCAGTTCAAACATAAGTTAGACCCTGACAGCCTGTTGGACCCACAGAAGCGAAAGAAAGCCAGGGCTTGTTTAGATTGCAAAAAAAGTGAACCCGATGAATAGTACCATTTTCGTCTTATTTGACAAATATTATCCAATCGTGGACCAACTAGACTCAAAAGATTCATCTCGTGATTTCCAACTAAACTGTGTAATTAATTATTTTTTTTACCTACATTTAATACTCCATGCAAACGGTTAAAAATTGATGTGATGGAGAGAGAGTGAAAAAATTTGGAATTTGGATGGCATCTAAACAAGCCCCCAGATGCAACAAAAAGTTAGAATTTTTTCACTCTCTCCGTCACATCAATTTTTAACCACTTGTATGGAGTATTAAATGTAGGTAAAAAAAATAACTAATTACACAGTTTAGTTGGAAATCACGAGATGAATCTTTTGAGCCTAGTTGGTCCACAATTGGACAATATTTATCAAATAAGACGAAAATAGTACTATTCATCAGATTAGAAAAATTTGCAATCTAAACATGCCACGCCAAAAATAGATTAGGATCGTAGATGCCCAAACTCCAGAGCTTAAAAAGGTCGACAAATCCCAACGAGAACATCGTTTCTGGTCCCTTTCCAGCACCTCCCTCCCTCCCTTCGCAGCCACGCGACGACGAAACCCTAGCCTCCTCCTCCCCCTCCTCCACCAGGCCACCACCTCGCCGGAACCCCAGCGCCTCGCCGGAGCACGGGGTCAATCGCCCCCCGTCGGCCGCGGCTGCGGAGGAGCGGAGGAAGACGATGAACGGCGGCGGCGGCGGCGGCCAGAAGAAGCGGGGCACGAGGATCGAGCCCTTCCGGCACCGCGTAGAGACCGACCCCAAGTTCTTCGACAAGTCGTGGCGGAAGCTCCATGACGCCATCCGCGAGATCTACAACCACAACGCTAGCGGCCTCTCCTTCGAGGAGCTCTACAGGTTAACATTGCGCGCCCACACCTCGTTCCCCCCGAATTTTTGGTTGCCCCCCTGTTCCGTCAGATTCTGTGACACGCGATTAGGTCGCGCTGTATGATCGCAGATGATTCGGATAGATAGCGGCCATGAATGAATGGATTGATTGGCGATCTGTATTTTTTTTCATATTATATAATCGATCCTTCTGTGGGCTTGTATGCATGTGAGATGATGATATGCGAATGCTTGTGAATAGATTGATCTTGATTCTTATGTCTATTATTAGTGTAGTAGGGCTTGTCCTGTAACCATGATTTGTCAGCAAGATATTAGGATCTTCTATTTATTGGTCCATGCTTGCTCATGGCTTTATTTTTGTGTACTATTAAATTTTGGTAGTTGCTTGAAGCCTTCAGGCCATTTGCAGCGTCGTTTTCTCGGTGTCGGCATTAAATGCTTAAATGGTTGGAATTCTTGTTTTAATTCCTTGCTATGCAAGTAAGGAAATTTGGGTTTGGACCGTTATGGAAAAAGAACTGGATGCTTCCGTTTTAACTTTTGGGCTACATATGCCTACACTATAGCTGAACCGACGGGAACTGCCATCTAGACTTTACATAAATCTTATTTATTAATTATCTAGAGAACTCCCTTAACGATCTTGTGCTCGTGTTCCTGTACTTCCTAATTTGTTACCTTAGTTATAGATACACTTGATATGTCATGGCATCGGTACCCCCGCATAGTTGGCACCTAGCAGTCCACATGGACGAGTTGCACCGTTCACTTGTTTACTGAACCGAGAGATGCCACTATCGTGCTCGACCACTCTCCATGCATGGCTTGGTAGGATTAGCAGTCCACGTGGACGGGTTGCACCGTTCCCTTGTTTACTGAGCCTAGAGATGCCACTATCATGCTCGTCCACTCTCCATGTATGGCTTGGTAGGATTGTTCCAAATATTTTTTAATATTTATTTCTAATTTCCTACCTTACAAGGTATTACTTGTTATTTTGTTTCCAGTGCCTAACCATCTAATAGGTAGGTGCCTAGGAGTCCTGATGCATTGCAACTAGGATTTATGACTTTGTATGCATGGTGACCAAGGTGAAACTCATACGTATTGGCAATAGCAAGCCCACAGCAGAGCTGCTGGATGTCATTTACTTTACGTAACAGATCCAGATATCTGCCACACTCCAAACCATAAAGAACAGAATCAGATCTTGGTGATCAAGAATGAACTTTTCAGTTGACATTGAAGCATAAATTGATGTTTGTTCCAACACTGAAGTTAGTAATCTCTTTCAGTTTAGGTCATGTAAGCTTTTGAATGCCTCCTCTAAGTTGGCATGCTAAGCAACATGAAGTTTGATGGAATTAAAAGAAACCATCAAACTTGTTCTGACTAATGTGATAGTATAGCAGAATGTGCATATGTATGAAGACTTTGCAGCTCGTGAGGACTTGTGGAGGTCTATCATGAGCTAATTTCTCAGCATCAGATGCAGGCAGCTATGGATGTTCTTAGTAAACCTGAAAACACCAGAGGAACTTGTTTAGTTAAATTTTTGCAACTGCTTGCTTCTGTTTAGTTTGGAATTCTCAGTCCTTCTGTCTTCAGCAATTCTTTCTTCTTTTGGCAAATAGTTGTAAGCTCTGGTACTGTACTATTTATCTATAATTCGTTTTACCATTATTTATAGCGAACTACTTTTTAGCATGTTGCAGCCTTTAAGCTTTCCAAATTGTATGTGAATACATCAGTGATGCAATAGATAAGTATGTTCATACATCAAGATTAACTCAGTCGTACTTCATATATCACTTCCCATGATTGATCCTTGTTCTCTGTTATTTTTGTGTCTTTGTTGCTTTATCAAACTCAAAGTTAGACAACTAAATAAACAGTATTAAAATTCTTCTGTAAGTTTGCTGTCTAAAAGAAGTGATTTTCCTGTCTATTTGGTCTGTAGAAACTTATTTTCTTCAGGCTATTATTACTGTTATGTTAAAAAGAATAGTTGCCGCAGCATACAGGAAGCAGATGCTTTTTCTATGAACCTTGCACCAGTTCTTAATACTGAAAACATAACATAACTGTATGAAAGAAACAAGGACTGAACTGACAACCCCAGGCCTGCTCAGTGCTCTCCCAAAAAAATATATTGGTGTGTGTGTGTGCGCGTGCGCTTAAAATTTGTGTGTGTTTAACATAACTATGTGTGTGTGTGTTTAAAATGTCCTTGACTATATTGGTGAATATAATGTTTTTCTTATATTATGGCAGGACTGCTTATAACATGGTACTGAACAAGTTTGCTCCTCAGCTCTATGAGAAACTCACAGAAAACATGAAAGAACATCTTGAAGATATGCGCACATGTATAGATGCTGCTCAAGGTGGTTTGTTCCTGGAAGAGTTGCAGCGAAAATGGAATGACCACAATAAGGCATTGACAATGATTAGAGACATCCTGATGTATATGGACAGGACTTATATTCCCACTAACAAAAAGACACCTGTCTTTGATCATGGATTAGAGCTTTGGAGGGATACCATAGTCCGGTCTCCCACGATTCAGAGTAGGTTGTCTGACATGCTTCTCGAGCTCATACATAGTGAAAGGACAGGTGAAGTGATTAATAGAGGCTTGATGAGGACTACAACAAAAATGTTGATGGATCTAGGGTTGTCTGTTTATCAGGATGATTTTGAAAGGCCATTTCTTGAGGTTTCTGCTAGTTTCTATAGTGGTGAGTCACAACAATTCATCGAGTGCTGTGCTTGTGGTGAGTATCTGAAGCAGGCTGAGAGGCGCCTCTCTGAAGAATCAGAGCGTGTGTCACAGTACTTGGATGTCAAAACCCACGAGAAAATTACTGCTGTTGTGGTGAATGAGATGCTAGCAAATCACATGCAGAGGTTGATTCTTATGGAGAACTCGGGGCTTGTGAATATGCTTGTTGAAGACAGGTATGAAGACCTGACCAGGATGTACACTTTGTTTAATCATGTTCCTGATGGGCTCACAACAATTAGATCTGTGATGGCATCTCATATTAAGGACACCGGCAAAAGTTTGGTAACAGATCCTGAGAGATTAAAGGACCCAGTTGATTTTGTTCAGCGGCTTCTTAACATGAAGGATAAGTATGACAATATCATCAATGTGTCATTTAGCAATGACAAGAGTTTCCTGAATGCTCTTAATTCCTCATTTGAGCACTTCATAAACTTAAACAACAGATCCCCTGAGTTCATATCACTGTTTGTTGATGACAAACTGCGGAAGGGGGTGAAAGAGGCCAATGAGGAGGATCTTGAAACTGTCCTGGACAAGGTGATGATGCTGTTTAGGTATTTGCAAGAAAAAGATCTATTTGAGAAATATTACAAGCAACACTTAGCAAAGCGTCTTATTTCTGGGAGGGCTGCTTCTGATGATTCTGAGAGAAGCATGCTTGTGAAGCTAAAGACAGAATGTGGCTACCAGTTTACTTCAAAGTTGGAGGGCATGTTCACTGATTTGAAGACCTCTGAGGATACTACTCAAGGGTTTTATGCATCTACTTCCTCAGAGCTGCTGGCAGATGCCCCCACAATATCTGTCCAGATACTCACCACTGGGTCATGGCCAACACAAACCTGCAATACCTGCAACCTTCCCCCTGAAATTGTGTCTGTCTCAGAGAAGTTTCGGGCTTATTACCTTGGCACACATAATGGCAGGAGGCTAACATGGCAAACAAACATGGGGCATGCTGATATCAAAGCAACATTTGGAAATGGCAGCAAGCATGAACTGAATGTCTCAACATACCAGATGTGTGTTCTGATGCTGTTTAACTCATCAGATGTCTTGACTTACCGTGAAATTGAGCAGTCTACAGCAATACCAGCTGCTGACCTGAAGCGATGCCTCCAGTCGCTAGCTCTTGTGAAAGGTAAGCAAGTCCTGCGAAAAGAGCCCATGAGCCGGGACATTGCCGATGATGACAGCTTCTTCGTGAACGACAAGTTCACCAGCAAGCTCTTCAAGGTGAAGATTGGCACTGTTGCGGCGCAGAAGGAGACTGACCCTGAGAAGCTAGAGACACGGCAGCGGGTTGAGGAGGATAGGAAGCCGCAGATCGAGGCGGCCATTGTGCGGATCATGAAGTCGAGGAGGGTTCTAGACCACAACAGCATAATGATGGAGGTGACGAAGCAGTTGCAGCCCCGTTTCATGCCAAACCCTGTGGTTATCAAGAAGCGGATCGAGTCGCTCATCGAGCGCGAGTTCCTTGAGCGGGACAAGACGGACAGGAAGATGTATCGCTATCTCGCCTAAAACAACCTCCCCTGTCTTTGGAATTTAATTTCATTATATGCTACCCGAATCATATAAACAGACCTTGATCCATGTACTTATGCATAGAAGGAAATGGGTCTCTCTGCATCCCGTGATACTTTTAGTTGAAACCGGTTTTTGCTGGGTTTGTCCAGTTGCTAGCTTAGCTTCTATAACATCTTGCGCTGGGTTACATGTTAATGCTATAGATTGATCTTGCTGGCTGCGATTCAATGCTCTCTTTTGGTTGCTGATTCAGAAAGGCGATCTGATCGCTGTCAAGGTTGACCTTTTGTGGCTTGATGGACAATTGGATGTCAGGCTCGGATGATATTCTACTAAATTGCTCTATCCAGTTTGCAATGCTATGAGGTGCGCGTGGCTTCCAGAATGTGTTGCATGTCACATAAATGGACATATGGTGGCATCCCTAAGACATTTTGGTTTGGTTTGTCCTGGATTGCGATTTATGACCAAAGTTGATGATGCATCAGCATAAAGACTTAACTGATCCATGATTTGTCAAAATTTGAGAAGAGGTTGTGCTCAGGTAATTGGGGATTTAGGGTTTGAGGTAATGGTTTCAAATTTCTGTTGGGGTGCCAGGTGAGGTGGACATGGGCGCCGTAGGTTGCGAAGGTGCTCCGCCTCCGAAGCTGGCGACACGTGCAAACTTGAAATTTTTTTGTTAGCTTATATGGAGGCAGATCCGTTTTGTGATGATGAAGTTTGTGTGATTAATTTGTTTCATTTGATGCTAATATATGTTGTAGGCAGCTCAGGTATGCACAAATGGTGCAGAAGCAGCAGTGCATGCACAGGTGTTGCCATCGCTTTCAGTCTCTCCTGAACCATCGCGACACCACGCGTCCACGCCCGATCCAACCCAATCATGCTCACGCTGTCACGCAGCGGCAGGCCTGCACACATATATGGACACGATGGTGAGCTCCAAGAAAAGCGTTTTGATCGTCTTCGGCGAGCCCAAGTGCGGCGGCGTGTGGCGCGAGCGATGGCGGGGCAGGGGCAGCAGCGCCTGAACGTGGTGCCGACGGTGACGACGCTGGGCATGGTGAAGGCGCGGCTGGCAGGCGCCACCCGCGGCCACGCGCTGCTCAAGAAGAAGTCGGACGCGCTCACGGCGCAGTTCCGCGCCATCCTCAAGCGCATCGTGTCCGCCAAGGACGCCATGGGCGACGCCATGCGCGCCGCCTCGCTCTCGCTCGCCGAGGCACTCTACGTGGCCGGCGCGCCGCTCCGCCACGTCGTGCAGCAGTCCGTCTCCGGGCCCGCCAGGCTCCGTGTGCGCGCGCACCAGGACAACATCGCCGGCGTCCGCCTCCCGCGCTTCCAGAGCTACCTGGCCGACGACGGCGCCGGTGGCTCGTCGTCGCTCGCGGGGCTCGCCGGCGGCGGGCAGCAGGTGGCGGCGTGCCGCGCGGCGCACGCGCGCGCGCTCGAGGTGCTGGTGGAGCTGGCGTCACTGCAGACGTCGTTCCTGACGCTGGACGCGGCCATCAGGACCACCAACCGGCGCGTGAACGCGCTGGAGAACGTGGTGAAGCCCCGCCTGGAGAACACCATCGCCTACATCAGGGGCGAGCTGGACGAGCACGAGCGGGAGGAGTTCTTCCGCCTCAAGAAGATCCAGGGGTACAAGCAGCGGGAGCTCGAGCGCCAGGAGGACGCCACCCGCTACGCCCAGGAGAAGGCCGCCGGCGAGGTCGCGCTCAAGCGCGGCGTTTCCGTCGCCACTGCGGAGAGCATGCTGGAGAACGGCGACAGGGACGAGGATATCATCTTCTGATCCTCGTCCCTTCGTGTCCATCACTCGAGCCTGTCAGAGTCCTATGATAATAATAGAGCTTGCTGTGGCTGTGGTACAGCTGCAGCTACGGCAGCCAAACAGCAGCAATCTTCTGTACACACAGCACAATAAGCTCGTAGCTGCAGTCTGAGGCTACGTGTACATTCCATCTCTGCACCAATCCATGTAAGGGAGCAGCAGCAGTATCCAACATTTTCAAATGTGTGTTCTGTCAGTTATACGCTTAGGATAATGTTTACATGCAAATCACATAGCAAGCAGAAATCACTTGTGACTCATCTGCAGTTCAAGTTCTGCACTGCTGCCTGTGACGAATAAAAGATTCATCACAGAATGCAGGAAGAATGAAAAGGATCAGCAGTACTTTTAGTCGTGGCATGAGCTTATTTCAAGAAAGCAAAATGGGGATCGATGCCAGCACAAGAGGGGGAAAACGATAAGAAGGAATTATAAGAGAAAAAAAAGAAAAAGAAACAACTGTCGTGGTGGTTTTGCAACATGCTAAAACCACACTCATTGAGGATCATCCGTTGTCAGAATCCGGTCCTGTATTTCTGAAAATGTCTTCACATCCTCACCCCACAGCCTAAAAAGGTTACAGCAGAGAAAATGAAAAAGTTATCAGCGATCCAATCCAATCGCATTTTAACAAACTGAAGACTTAACATGGCGAGAACATGAATCAAAAAGGAAAAATACTCTGCATACCAGCACTCAAGTCCTATAGCATTGGCACCCGCCTTGTCTGCAGGTTCATCATCTCCTACATGCACTGCCCTGCTAGCTTTCACACCAATTTGATCTGACAAACAGAAAACAACAACATTTAATAATTCTATAGAAAATTTCCATGATATTTCACAAATGAGATTCGATTTTATACCTAATGCTATCTTGAAGATCTCTGGAGCAGGTTTCTCATATCCGACCTCTGATGATACCACAATGGCATCAAACCTGGAGAGCTCAAGGTCTGTTAACATATAGCCATTACTCACAAAACAATATATATGTAAAAGGACATATCATTTTGAAGTACAACTGAAGTAATTAATTAAATAGGCCAATTTATAGGTACTTACAAATCAGAGACATTAAGGTCCTTAAGTAATTTCCGTAGCCTTGTATCAAAGTTAGATACAACAGCTAGCTTAACTGAAATTGAGACACATTAATATCAGCCATTTGTACTGATGGAGTAAGATAAGGGCCTGAATGTGGAAAGCCAGATATTAATTGCAGTAAACAACTGAGAATTGAAAATCAAGAACCAAGAACATTGGAAGTAGCTTCTAACCTCCCGCATCCTTCAGCTCACGCAGAGTTGTGTCTGCTCCAATAGGCAAATGCCAAGCATCTCCATGTGCATAATACTGAAAGAAACAATAATCCATCCATTAGCCACATGGTATGGTTTTGAACATTCGACACCAATAAACAGGAGTGCTTCCTTCAACTTAGAAAAAAACTAAATATATTTGAGAGCGGTGAACATTATCGCCTGGGCGTTCACTAACAGTAGTCAGAACATTAGTTCTTGCTCAATTTCATCATAGTAGTAACTACTCCCTCCGTTCATTTATCTCCATCATTTTAGCCTTCGGCGTAGTGACCAAGGAGCAGAGTAAAACCACTCAGTTTGCATTTAATCATCGCGTGTTGAGCGCATACGAGGAGTTACAAGCTAGGAACAGCCTATGAACAGTAAAGAGACAATAAATGCAGACGGGTGGTAGCTAATGAGCAGCAAACAGACAATAAATGTGGGCAAGTCCCAAGCTAATATGAAGGAGATTTTTGAATAAAAAGTTTTTGCTTAGATGAAGGAGATAAATGAATGGAGAGAGTATTAAGGTAACAGAAGAGATCACCAGTTTTTTAATCAGATACCAAGCACAAGCATTTGACTCTCATTCACAAAAAATGTATTCATCCAAACAACCTTAGCTACAAATTACACATTCCCAGAAGGCCAAAACATGAAGTATACCTGATAAACTTCTTCGAAGTAATCATCATTGGTGCAATCGGTCGCTTCTGCCACGACAATTCTCCAGAATGGCCGCCCATCTCCCTGCAATTACAGTCCAAAACCCAAACACGTCGTCACCTCGAGAGCAACCGCGACACAATTTCAAACCTTGCTAATGCAATTCCTGTGCGTCTCGTGTCCATTACCTGGTACCTGAGTGTCTTGGGCCATGGCGCGGAGAATGCCCGCTTGAACCCCTCCATGATTCTCTTCTCAGGCTTCGTCACACCTGGAGAGGGACCAAAAGTCAGGAACACCACGAGACCGACCACACGCCAAACGTTTGACGAAATGCAGAGTACGAGGGACATCGAAGGGGATGACAAAGTGCGAGGTGGTGGATTCTTGGGGTTGGAGGCGTACGGACCGTAGCGTCGGCCGATGGAAGCGTACGTCTCGGCGACCGGCCGCGCGACCTGCAGCAGCGTGCCGCCGGCGTCGAGCAGAAGCCCGCCGTACGCCTGCGCCCGCCCTCCGGCCCCAGCGCTCGCTGCCACCAGACGCCGCGCCATGCCCGAGCGGGAAGCAGCGGTACGGCGGGCCGCGAATGGGACCGCCGGAGCCCACCGGAGGAGTGTCGCCGCGGTGGGCGGCATCTCCAAGAGGCGTTCGCCGGCGAGTCCGCGGGAGACACGAGGTCGGAGGCGACAAGCGCGCATCTCAAAGCACAGGTGGGGTGCGTGGAGGCGTAGGGTATTTTGGTCAGGTGGATGCAGAAAACACTCTAGCGAAGCGAGGGGGGAAGAGAGAGAATCGCAGGACCAAACCCTAAACCCCCGCGGGCTCCCGCTCCCGCCTCCTCTCGCTGCAGCAGCCTGCTGGCCTAGCCTCTTGCTGCTTTCGCTGGCCGCCTGATCCCGATTGCTCTTCGCCGAGCTCCCGAGCCAGCACTTGCCAGGTGCCGCCGCCTGCCAGGACGAGCGGCACGGGCGTCTACAGGATTAAAGGTTACTATTTGTTTGCCGATTATCGCCGCCTATGAAACCTCTGATTGCTTGTTTACGCTATCTGTAGTACAACGCGTGTTCTAATTCAACCCGAGTAGTTCGCTGTTGTGTTCGCACGGGTGAAAATCTACTGAATGAGCTTTGTTTGATTTGTTAGGGAGGGGAAGGTTTGTGGTAGGCAACCTGTAACGTTTATTTTCTAATTCAACCCGAGTAGTTCGCTGTTGTGTTCGCACGGGTGAAAATCTACTGAATGAGCTTTGTGTGATTTGTTAGGGAGGGAAGGTTTGTGGTAGGCAACCTGTAACGTTTATTTCAAAAATTCCCGGAGGAAGACTTCTGGCGGAACTGTACTGACTTCAGGTGAATCAATCGGCTTCTGCTTCTTATGTATGCCTGTTTAAGAGTCCAATGTGGTTTTGCTGGAAGTTTCAGTTTTGTTTGTTCATTGTTATCGTTCAGATTGAAGTCAAGGAGCTAATTTGGGGGGAAGAATGTCTGCAAAGTGGCGGTCACTGCAGCATCGGCACCGGTACACCTACACCTCAATTGTGTTCCCGAAGCACTACCTTGAGACCCTAGCTCTCGTGCCCGCTGAGGTCTCCTCGTCCAATTTCTTTGTCCGATTGAACAACTTGATTTCCCTGACCTCCACCTACTCGCAAGTTGTTGCGGTCAAGGACCTTGCCTCGGCATATGTGCAGTTTCTGTCCACTACAGGGACTCCTGATGATGCAGTGCTCACTGCCACAAAGCTTTATTTGGAGATCCTCTTCCTTGAGAATTCCCTCCCTCTCCACCGGACGCTCATATCAGTGCTCGCCAAGTGCAAGAAATTCTCCACAGTGATCAGTGGGTGTTTTGCCTTGCTCTGCGAGGAGTATGGTGGCTCTGGTAGTAAGGCAAAGAAGAGATTTATGGTATCTCGGGCAGCCTTGTCGCTGATTGGGTACCCAAAGTTGGGATTTTTGGATGAGGCAGTAGAGAGGTGTGCAGAAATCATGGCACTGGATGTTGTTGATGGGCTTGATGGAGTGACTAAAGACATTGGTGAAGGGTCACGGCCATCTCCAGTTGTGATGGAGCAGTGCCAGGAGGCCATGTCTTGCATGTACTACTTGCTGCAGCGGTACCCGTCTAAGTTCACTGGCCTTGACAAGGCGTCAAGTGTCTTCAAGAGTGCTGTCAGGACAATACTATCTGTTCTTAAGTCATCTGCCTTTTCAAGGGATTGTCTGGTGGCCTCTGGAGTGAGCTTCTGTGCTGCAATTCAGGTTTTCATGAGCACAGAGGAGATTTTCTGGTTTATTTCTCAAGGTCTATTTGGCATCTGTTCAAATCATGAAGACAGAAAAAATCAATCTGTGCTCAATGTATTTCCGGACTTTGATCTGTGTGAACAAATCAGAGATCTTTCAGTTTTGAGTAGACTTTGTTTGCTAAGAGGGATTTTGACATCTATTCCAAGGACAGTACTCAACATGCGCCAACTTCATTCCACTGGACCTTTATGGACTATTTTGTATGATGGAATTTTACCTGAGCTTTGCAAGCATTGTGAGAACCCAGTTGATAGCCACTTCAATTTCCATGCTCTTACAGTGACACAAATATGTTTGCAGCAGATAAAGACATCGATTTCATCTGATTTCACTGACTTCTCTGGGGACTATAAGCCTTTTTCAAAAGATGTTGTCAACCATATATTGGGAATCATATGGCGCAACCTGGAAGATCCTTTGAGTCAGACAGTAAAACAGGTGCATTTGATCTTTGATCTCCTATTAGATATTGAATTGTGTATTGCATCAGAAGACCACGAACATAACAACAAATTGTTCCTTTGCAATATTGCAAATGATTTACTTCGCCTAGGTCCGCGATGCAAAGGGAGATACGTCCCTTTAGCTTCTTTGACAAAGCGATTGGGTGCCAAATCTCTTCTAATATTGAAATCAAATCTGCTTTCAGAAACAGCTTATGCGTACATAGATGATGATGTTTGTTGTGCTGCCACAACATTTTTAAAATCCTTCCTGGAGACTTTAAGAGGTGAATGTTGGAATGATGATGGTGTTGAGCTAGGATATGATGCCTTCAGAGCTTTGTGCTTGCCTCCTTTCATGCGGGGACTTGTATCTGGAAATTCAAAACTACGTTCTAACTTAAATACTTATGCTTTGCCTGCTCTAATTGAAGTTGATGCAGAGAGCATATTCACAATGCTTGGATTCATCTCCATTGGCCCTAGTACAAAGGAAACTAAACTAGATGTTGTTTTGAAAAATGACCAGTGTATAGCTGCACTGGTTTCTCTGCTTAAGGTCTCACGAAATCTGGCTCTTGTTGAAGGGGACATTGATTTGGATCCTGATGAATTGTCACAGCCTGAGCAGATGGATAGTAAGGGTGCTGCAGTTATATCTGTTAAAGGGATTAAGGTTACAGTTCCTGTTAATTGGTTTGCTTTGGCACTGACACACAGTGATGAAAGTCTCCGTATAGATGCAGCTGAATCCCTCTTTCTAAATCCAAAGACATCAAGTCTTCCATCCTCCTTGGAACTGAGCCTGCTCAAAGAGGCTATTCCATTGAATATGCGTTGTAGCTCAACGGCATTTCAAATGAAATGGACAAGTTTATTTCGGAAGTTTTTTGCTAGGGTGCGAACTGCACTTGACAGACAGGTAAAGCAGGGGTCATGGATTCCGTCATTAACGTCTAGTGTTAAAGGAGCTGACTCTATTGATACTTCTGAAGCAACAGTTGTCAAGAGGGCTGAAGATCTCTTCCAATTCATGAAGTGGCTGAGTTCCTTTCTGTTTAATTCTTGTTACCCCTCTGGCCCTTATGAAAGGAAAACAATTGCAATGGAGCTTATTCTTACACTACTAGATGTATGGCCTATTTGCCGCTCTGAAGGGAAAATTGATCTTTATCCTTACAATGACAGCATAATATTGCCAGATTCAACAATTTCATTTGTAGGGTCTATAATTGATAGTTGGGACAGATTAAGGGAAAACTCTTTTCGCATTCTACTGCAGTTCCCAACACCACTTCCTGGGATTTCTTTGAGTACATCCATAAATGATGTTATCAGATGGGCAAAAAAACTTGTTCTAAGCCCACGAGTCCGGGAAAGTGATGCTGGTGCTTTAACCTTCCGCCTTATATTTAGGAAGTATGTTTTGGAGCTTGGATGTATTCTTGTATTTTCTAAAGGAAGTGATTGCCTTGAATGTTACACACAATCTATGAATGGAGATACAGAAGTTGTTACTAGTCAAAACCCAGTTGCACAGTATATATATTCACTCATTCAATGGCTCTGTATTGTTGTCGAAGAGGGTGAGAGGGATCTCTCTGAAGCATGTAAGAAGAGCTTTGTTCATGGAGTTCTTCTTACTTTGCGCTACACATTCGATGAGATGGATTGGAACTCTGAGGTAGTACAATCATGTATTTCTGAAATGAGGTGCCTGGTAGAAAAGCTGCTTCAACTCATAATGCGTGTAACTTCAGTGGCCCTGTGGGTGGTTTCTTCAGACGCATTGTGTCTGCCATATGACATGGATGACGTGATTGGTGATGGTTCCTTCCTCTCAGATATATATGAGGAGGATCAACCTACTACCGCTTCAGAAAGAGAGGAGAAGAACGCAAAACCAGGGAGTAATGGCAAACCAGCCGAACAAGTTGTTATGGTTGGTTGCTGGCTTGCTATGAAGGAGGTAATGAGTTGATTCTTACCACTTATTAGACTCTCTTTGGAATGCTGGAATTTTCACGTTTCTTGCGTTTTTCCTGTGAAAATGAACTAATTCCTGGGAAACTGTGTCCCAAAGGGGCCCTTAACCTTCTTGTTTTGTTGGTTGATCCTTAGTGTGGGTGTGTGTGTGTCCTGGTGCTCGGGTTGGGTCTTCTAGACCCATGTACTTGTTTTTTTCTACCTTAATGAAATGACGCGCAGTTACTCCTGCGTGGTTCGAGAAAAAAAAACCTTCTTTTTTTGTTGGTAAAAACTATGTTTCAGCAGATTTATACTTATTTTTCCATGATAAGCTGAATAACTTCACAAATGCCATGACCTGTGGTATGCTACCATCATACTATGATCATACTATATTCATGATGCCCTCCCCTATGTTTGACTCATCCTAGATGGGTTGACAACTGTCGATTCCAGTCAAAAAAGGAAAAAAAAAGCTTTTTCACGCCATCCGTCCCATCACACCAATCTATGCCAAGATAAAGAATGCTTCCAGGAACAAACCCTTTGATTCAAGGTCTTGTGTAGAATTGCTAAGAAAAATGCATCCCATTAATTGATCCTCTTTAGGGTAGTATAAGTACATCCTCGAGTATAGCATGAAGCCGTTCACTATACTAACCTTCCACTGATAAGCTGTTTAGTTTATTTCAGTTTCACACTATTGTGGCATTGCAGGTATGCTTAAATGTCTTTTTAAGTTTTTATGATGTAACTTCTCCATTTTACTTTTCAGGTCAGTTTACTTTTTGGAACCATCATCAGGAAGATACCATTGCCTGGCTGTTCTCATTCAGCTTCATCTCAGAATGGCTTGCCTGACAGTACTGAGGAGATAAGCATGTCTGAAGAAATTCTTGATGTGGGCCAGTTAAAGATGATGGGTGACCATTTTTTACAGGTTCTTCTCAAAATGAAGCATAACGGTGCAATAGATAAAACAAGGGCTGGGTTCACTGCCCTTTGCAACCGTCTTCTTTGCTCAAATGATTCAAGGTATGTTCAATTCTTACAGAGGCCAGTTCCTGAACCTCTTCACCCAAAGATGGGAATTCATGTGCATAAAACCTTATGTTACAGTTTCTATTTAGATTCAGAATGTTTACATAACAAATGAAATTCAAGCCCTGAGTTTGTGAGGCATCGCAAACAACACTCTACAAATTTTTCATCTCTTCCATATATATAAACATATTGAATCCACTGCTGGTGCATATGCATTAACTCTGCACACCAATAAATTTGCTATATTCTGAAGGTTGAAATTCATAACTGTCAAAGTAAAACAGTCATGTTTGAATTGGTTTGCATCCCAACTTTTGCATGTGAATACATATTTGTATGCACTATGGATATACCAAATTTCAAAATTTTCTGAACGACCAAAATGTGTTTTTGAATTGGTTTCCATGTTTCCACGTAGTATATGGTTTCCACCACATATTTTGCCATCTGAAACAGTCTACAATTGCATACCATGTGTAAATATAAACTTTTGATAACTTGTATTCTGTGAGGAACTGAGCCTAGCTCAGTTGGTGGGAGGTGTGGGTGTACAGCCCCCACAACTCAGGTTTGAGTCCTATCTGGGTGCCTATTTCGTATTTACAATGTCACCTAGGTTGGTCAAGTTATTTTTGTACACATTTATGAGGATCTTTCTTTGTTGTTTACAGGCTGTGCAAACTGACAGAATCATGGATGGTGCTACTGATGGATAGGACAATTGCTAAAGGGCAAACTGTGGATGATTTGATAAGGAGAAGTGCAGGAATTCCGGCTGCATTTATCGCCCTGTTCCTGGCAGAGCCAGAAGGAACACCAAAGAAACTACTTCCAAGGGCATTAGAATGGCTGATAGAGTTTGCTAAGAACTCTTTAGCTAATTTCCAGAAAGACTCCAACCAGAGGTCTGGAGTAATGAAAGATGGTCTAGGAGAGCTATTGGAATCACAATCAGAAACTACAATAAGTGTACATTGTAATGGTAACCTATCTAAAAGCCGAGATGAGGGTGTTGTTCCCACCGTGCATGTGTTCAATGTGCTTAGAGCTGCCTTCAATGATGCAAATCTGGCAACTGACACTTCGGGTTTCAGTGCTGATGCAACAATAGTTGCTATACGTGCATTTTCATCTCCCTACTGGGAAGTACGCAATGCAGCTTGCCTTGCGTATACTGCACTAGTTCGTCGCATGGTTGGGTTTCTGAATGTGCAGAAGCGTGAATCAGCACGACGATCTTTAACTGGCCTTGAATTCTTCCACAGGCAAGTTCATAACGTTTATACATAGTTTGCAATATGATAGTTGTGGTCACGTGAAGTTATACTGCATCACTCCTCTTTGTGAAAGACAGAAACTTAATGTGTTGCAAATATAAAGTTTGTAAACTTTTTTTTCCTGGTTGAGCAGTTCAGTATCTTTTACATGATTCATGAACATGAGTAAATTGATCAGAAAAGAATTTAGCATCGTTGCTGTTTTGAGGTTAGATAGTTGTTTTTTTCTCTCTTTGATACAAAGATACACAGCTCTCCTGTGTGTTTGAAAAAAGAACTTTCTATTATTGCATGTGTTTGTGGTGAACATGAATATCCTAAGTGCTCAATCTAATTGGTACGTAAGTAGATGAGGTCAGCCTTTCAATTGAGATTTATTCCTTGTTTTCTTATGTAGGTACCCAGCCCTTCATCCTTTCCTTTCTAGTGAACTGCGAACCGCAACTGAACAGCTAGCTGATGGAGCGTCCAGCAATTTGGAGTCACACATTACAAAAGCAATACACCCTAGCCTGTGTCCGATTCTTATTCTTTTATCAAGACTTAAGCCTTCACCGATAAGCTGTGGAACTGATGATTCTTTAGACCCTTTTTTGCTTTTGCATTTCATCCAAAAATGTGCTACCCAGAGTAACTACCGGGTCCGTATCCTTGCATCAAGGGCATTAACTGGTTTGGTATCTAACGAGAGACTGCAATACGTTGTTAGTGATATGCTGGATAATTTACCTCATGGAAATCACAAAGCAATGGCTCACAGTGTTCAGCATACTGATCCTGCCGTATCAGCTAATATGGGAAATGGAAATGTACTTCTGCTTTCTAAGTCATTCAATTCAATCCATGGCCTTTTGCTGCAGCTGGCTTCTCTTCTGGATAACAACTTTAGAGGTTTGACAGACGGTAGCATGAAGGATCAGATTCTTGGCCTACTACTGGAAGTTCTCTCAAGATGTTCTTGGCTTGGCTGTACGAAATTATGCTCATGCCCTGTTGTAATTACATCTTACTTGCGGGTATTGGATCTCATGCTTGATGTTGCAAGGACAGGGAAAAGCAGACATACTGAAGTCATTCAGGCATTGCTGCTAGAGTTAAGTTCCCAGTGCTTGAGCAACACAGTATCAACCCAGTACGCATTCCATGATCCAACCCGTATTGAACTAAAACAACAAGCAACTGAATCATTTTTGAGCTGTGTTGGTCTTTCTAAGAAAAACAATGAAACTAACGATGAAGATGTGCAGTTGCAAATACTTGGTGAACCAACTTCAGAGATGCCTAGAGAGGACTATTCCCTTCATAAAGTACACAAGGAGATTATGTCATGTCTCACTGATCCTTCATATGATGTTAGAATTACAGTGCTGAAGAGGATACTTTGGCTCACAAAATCAATCAGACATGGTGATGTAGAAAACATTTTGCACCAGTGGGCAGGAGTTAATCTGCAGCCTGCTTTAATGGAACGGTTATTTGTGGAAGAACACCCTAAGTGCCTTTATTATAATCTAAAGATCATCTTTTCATGGAACATGGAATTCCCATTTAACAATGGAGAAGATTCTAGCACACTTTTGTCCTTGTGGGACAGGTTAGTTCATTTAAACAGCACCATGTCACATGCAAAAACCAGAGAAATAGTTCTATGTTGCATGGGTATGTGCATGAAACTGTTCACTAAACTATCTGGGGGTGGTGTTTCAATAAATTGTCTTAAGACCAGTGAGATCTCTGCATCCTATGTCCGAATCAATGAAGGGAATAGATTATCTGATGCCATGCTTAGAGTAAACTTGTTTGTGACTCTTGTCAAGAACCAAAGTGAACCATCGGAAAGTGTGAATGCTCGACGGGCTGCTGCTGAGGCAATTGTTGCTTCTGGTCTTCTTGGAGAGGCAAACTATGTTTCTTCATCTGTGTCCAACATGTACTCTCCTTCAGAATTTGATGAAGGCCGTATCAAAGAGAAATGCATGGAAGCTAACGTTTTTGAATTTATCAGTCTTTATACATGCAAGATACTTGACTTGTGGTTTGTATGTATTCAGTTGCTGGAGGATGAGGATGCCTATCTGAGACAAAAACTTGCGAAGGATATTCAGAAAATAATTGCTAAGGGTTCAGCTAATACCTTATGTGATGATTCCACACCACTACAAGTTGATAGAGTCATTGAATTAAGCTTGGACTATTTAACTTCTTTATTTGGCCACTGGCTGAAATACATTGAATTCTTGTTAAGGATAGTCTTGGACACTGGAAACACTCTGAACTCCCGTGGCGATTTGGTCCGTCAGATATTTGATAAAGAAATAGATAACCACCATGAGGAGAAGCTATTGATATGTCAAATCTGCTGTTCGAATATTCAGAAACTTTTGCATTCAAAATGTCAGATGGAAGTAGGAGCAAAAACTAAACTGTTCCTGCAGAATTGGAGGGAGACCTTTTTAAACCAGCTCACATCACTGACAGGTGGCTATCTTGAGAAAGAGGGGAAGAACAATTGGATTGGCGGCATAGGTAACCACAAGGACGTGTTCATATCAGTGTATGCAGTTCTGCTAGGCTTATATGCGCTCACGCAATCTGGTTCTTTGGAACAATTAGAGGACAACTGTGCAATTTATTTGCAAGAATTTTCAAACCTTGAAGGGTTTATCACACCATTCCTCAAGAATCCTTTGATTTCTAATCTTTACGCTCTGGTAAAATTGTCACATGAGAGGTTCAGATCATCAGATAGGCCAGAGGACCAAGTGGGTAGTTCAGGATCAAGTTTTGACCCATATTTTCTTATCAGATGATTTTTTGCTAATGTAATAGTAATTCTTCATCGTTATTCCTCTGTTGTAAGACTCAATAATAATTGCTTTTTATACAAATTGCCATTCTACAGATTCTTTTCTTGATACCCCTTGTTTCTGTGTACCATTACATTTTACATGTTTTGAATTTTATAGCCACTCTGAAATGCCATTTGCTTCAGTTCAGGAGATTGTAGTTGATGTGGAAATAGAGGCCAATGTTTGTCTGCTAAAGAGAGAAACCAAGAAACATACCCTTTTTCCTTTAATACAAGAAACTGTTTGTCACAAATATTGATAATGCCCTTATATGTTACAATTTGCACGTCTCCTTTGTAAAAAAATTGGCTACGGTGTGCTATTCCTTTTGAGATACAATTCCAACTGCACAGCCGGGGGATGGAATGTAACACAGCTTGTTCAAAGGAGATGCTTTCTGCAGAGGACATGTGCTACTCCTTTTGTGATACAATTCCAATTGCACACCTGTGGGGGTGGAATGTAACACAGCTTGTACAAAGGAGATGCTTTCTGCAGAGGACACATGAGCTTCCTGCAGAGGACCTTGCCATGTCGTACACATGAGCTTCCTGCAGAGGACCTTGCGATGTCACAGCAAACCATTTTCTAGAATTTGGGCCTGCTGTTCTGAATTTGCCTGCCCACACCCATCGGTTTGTTGATGGTTGAATTGGGTCTGTGAAGCCTGCTCGCACCCATCGGTTTGGTGACGGTGATGGTTGAATTGGGTCTATGAATCGGTTTGGTGACGGTGATGGTTGAATTGGGTCTATGAATAGTAGTTGTTCTCATTGGCTGTCCATTAAAAGAGGTTGTCCTTATCGACTGAGATGACCTGCAACATAAGAAGTTGAAATTACAAATTTTCACAATTGAAAGTGCATTTTTTTTTTCTGAAACCATTCATGTCGGGTGAACTGATGGGATGGTAATGAGGCAAACCTCGAAAATGTATTCTTTTGGATAGCAGATTGCAATCTTGCTTTACTGCAAAACAGAATTAGACTGTGTCAGAAATAGCAACTTCTATTTATGATCATAATACCAAGAGTAACCATTACCTGTCAGCCTCCATCCTAGCCTTTTTCAGTATAGGGCTTTTGTAGCTGCAATTGGATAGACTGCTCGGTCCACTTCCTGCAAGAATATATCCTAGATTGGTACGGGAAATAACTGAGTGGAGAGAAAGTTCAGCAGAAGCAGAAACAGAAACAGGAAATCACCTCCAAAGAAACTTCTTTTGCTGCTTGGAGGCACCTTCGTACAAAGTTTAATTTGTTTGCTTTGTTTCTCTGCATAGGAATTAGAGGAAGAAGTATTAGTGAGATTCTTTGTACTAACACTAACAGTAAGCTAAAAACTCAAAAGTCAAAGCCGGGTTATGTAATGTGTACTCTCCCATTGAAACTGAGCTGAGTTGGTCAAAGTACAACAAATTTAACTCCACAATAAAGTTAAGAGTAAAGACTTACCAGCTTTCTGTGCCTGAAACTTCTTTGTGAATTTCTCAACCATCTCATCTTCAGCTTGCTTCTGTTTCTCTTTTCTCGCCTACAAAAGTTACAGGAACCAAAGTTAGTACAGGGCGAAGATAATTTATTGCAAACAAACATAAAACCCCCAGCAACCAATTATGGAAGCATATCAGAAGTACTGGCAAATGAACGAAGAAAGGAACAGAATTTTACCGCGAAGAGCTCCCACCACGTGTATTTGGCATCTGGCCGAGTCTCCTTCAGCGCCTTCAGTCTTGCGATAACTTTGTTCGTATGCTCCTCACCGAATTCTTGATAATAGAATCGCTTCCACAGCGGATCAGTTACCGAGCTAAGATCCATCTGTTCCAACAAGGCAGGCACACAGATACGCATGCATTGCAGTCACAACAATCCAATCTCCAGGAAAGGGTTAAGAACAATGCAGGGCTAGTAGCAAGAGAAGCAGAAGCTATGGAAATTGGCTTACCTTGGTGTTCTTCTCGATATTGGTGAGGTGCTCCAGCGTGCAGTGCGGCAGGATGCGCTTGAGCAGATCCATCTCGACGCCGTCCACGCTTTCCATGTAGCGGAGGTTGTCGATGGCCTTCCGGACGCACAGCTCCAGAAGGCTCAAGGGCTTCTTCCTCCCGAACTCCATCCTTTCCTTTCCTTTCCCTGGCAATCGGCCGAAGACGAATGTCTTAATCCGCCGAACCAGGGCCAGGGGTAGACGTACGGATTGGATAAGTAGCAACCCACCGTGAAGCAATCGAATCCGACACGATCTGATGGAGAGGACAGGGAAAGGGTTCGATTTGATTCCTCGGTCGCCGCAGCTGAGAAAGATTAAGAGATTCTATATCCTATGGAACGGAATTCGTTGACCAGAAGAAAAAAAAATGGTAATCCACATCCGCCGAAGTGAGGCCAGGCATCTTACCGAGGAGAGAGGTCCGAGTCCGAGCTTGGCTGGATGGGCGTCCTCCTCTCCGCTCCGATCAGAGTCCGACCAGATTGGGGAGAGAGGAGGACGGCGACAGGGAGGAGGAAGAAGAAGCTGTTCTGTTCGTCGATGCGGTTGGGGTTGCAATTCTGCAATTTTTCGAAGGAAACATGTGAGTTAGAATCAGTGCTAAAAACGAAAAAAAGAAAGAAAAATATTTCCATTGCCGGGATTTGAACCCGGGTCGCCTGGGTGAAAGCCAGGTATCCTAACCGGACTAGACGACAATGGATTTATGGGTTGTTCTAACAAAGTACATATCTGACATGGCAGATCTTGTGCCCGCTCAACGTAACTGCAGCTCCAGTGCTGCCTCGAACGAAACAGCACTTCTTTCTTGTCAATAAGAAAAACAAACGCCATATATTTAGATTTGGAGACTCGGGCTCGCAAACTATGGCACCGTGCCAAGAATTTTGCCAAAATTTTCAGATTCCCCGTCACATCGAATCTTTAAACGCATGCATGAAGCATTAAATATAGATAAAAAATAAAACTAATTACACAGTTTAGACGAAATGGACGAGACAAATCTTTTAAGCCTAATTAGACCATGATTGGACAATATTTGCCAAATAACAACGAAACTGCTACAGTAGCGTTTCGCCAAAAATTTCGCCAACTAAACAGCCCCTATAGCCGTGTGTACTACTTCTATCTTAAATTATATATAATGTTTTATTATTAGTTTTTCTGGATAGGTAGGTTTTAATATGCATTATGTCTATGTCTAATGTCTTATAATTTAGAGCAGAGAGTATTTACAGAGCCCATAGTATAATAACATTTATACCAAAATAATAACATATATACCAAAATCATCCTCACGACAGTAGTTTCATCCTAGCAACACGAGCACTTTTGCTAGTAATAAGATACTACTAGCATTTCTGCTGTTAATAATAAATGAGATTAGCTTGTGGAGGACTATTAACATGTGCCAATTATTTCTAATTTATAAAAATGTAGATATTTTGTAAAAGTCCATTCATTTTCATACTAGGAACGCATGATTAAAAAAATCCTATAAATGAATTCAAACAAATTTGCGAACTGATCACTTGGTTGGATTCCTTGTGGTAGAATCTGCCCACCCGGGTTCAAGTACTCGACTTGGCACGAGTGCTTGCATTTTTCTGGATTTATTCCAGGATTTAATGACGCTAGTCCTTGACTTGGCACGAGCACTTGCATTTTCTTGGATTTACAAAGCCCACAATAGATTTGTGGGTTGTTCTAACAAGGTGCACATTTGACATGGCAGATCTTGTGCCCTCCTCCGTCCACCGTCATGGGCGAGTCCGACAACGGCTTCGCGTGTTGTGGCGGCGACTAGCACTCCCTTCCATCGAGACGCGGACAACTGCCGGTGCGTGGCTCCCACCATCGCAGGCGAGTCTAATGATGGCTCCGCGAGGTGTGGCGGCGACCAACATCACCCCCTCCGTCCAGGCAAGCGTCTAGGTGCAGACACTTGCCAGTGCGCGCCTCCCACTGGCGCGACACGAGTCCGGAAACAGCTCCGCGAGGTGTGGCGGTGGCCGGCACCCCCCCTTCGTCTAGGCATGGATGCTGCTAGTGCGAGCCTCCCACTGTCGCGGGTGAGTCCGATAACGGCTCCGCGCAGTGTGGCGGTGACCAGCATACCACCTCCCTCCAGACGCGGACGCTTGCCGTTGCGTGCTCCTTCCCTCGTCGCGGGCTGGTCAAAGAGAGTACTGGCAAAGGTTCTGGGTGAAAGCTCAGCTTTGAACAGTCTAGGCCAGTGACGAGGATCTCCTTAAATGTGTTGCTGAAGAACCTTCATGCTGCTTATTCTTCATGGTCGGCCCGTTTCAACCCCTCAACACAAGGCTTGGGCAAAAGCCTTGCCAAGCCTTGCGGCGTCACCTTTTGTTGCTTGACCGACAATGATTACGTACCAGCGTCATGCACCTCCTTCGAGGCATCATTGAAGAGTTATTGTGCCTTGGCGTTGTAGTTTTTCTTTCTCTGTATTTGGTCTATTTGTGGACATGCTAGAATCTTGCCCTTAGGCTGGGTTTCTGTATTGGTTTTAGTCTGGTTTTCTAAAATTAACCGGATCCAAGGGTTTTTTTTGTCTTGGTCCTTAAAAACGAGGCTGTTGATGATAAATCAATACTATCGAGATGGGGAAGCTCTCCCCTTCGTAGTTCGCGTCAAAAAAAAGAGAAGGAAATCGTTGGCAAGGACCCTTTGCTCTTTCATCTCGGTATCGCCCATCAACCACCCAAAATAGATCGGTAGACCTAGACCATGGGTGATTCCCAGTCGTCCAACAAAGCAGCTTTGGATTAATAATGTGCATGAGGGCAAAGGACGACAATGCAAAGTGCTTAGATAGACTTAAAGAGAGAGCTACATCATCAAGCATCTATTAATCTACAATGAGAGTTTCTTAAAAATGCTTAATTACTTTGGAACCTCTCCCACAACGCTGAACAGACAGAAGGAGCAGTAATCATTCAGCACTTTTGGGGCATCGATGCTTGTGGCCGGGTTCAAGCACCCGACGAGTGCCGCTGCTTAGTCAAACGTCAATACTCCGTATGTCCGCGAGCGCTCGGACAAGTTACAACAAAATTGACTTTAACTTAAGCGGCTGCCACGTAATAGCGTTTTTTTTAACGCTTTTCATGTGGATATAGTTGCAGCATCTGTTTATATACGAACACACATCAACCACACACACCTCACTCACACCATCCGTACACAATCAGACCTACAACTATACACAGATCTTGAAGAGATCACCAAAGAAGCTCTATAGGCGACGGGCGCATCGTAGTCCCTTTGTTGCTCCACGCATTGAGAAATTGCACTGAAATTTTATTGTAGGGAAAAACCTTGGTGAGCGCGCGCATCGAGCGAGGCTTGAACGCGGGTGGACATCGTCGCACACTACGAACTTGCCAACTGCGCTACGCGCGGTCCTCGGCACATAATAGCATTGTACTCCCTCCATTTCAAGTTATAAGTCATCCAAGAATCTTGGAGAGTCAAAAATCTTAAATTTGACCAAAATTATGAAAAAAATTATAAAGATTTATAACATCAAATAGTTATACTATAAAAATATAATTAATGAAGAATCTAATAAAACTTAGTTGGTATCCTAAATATTATTATCTTATCATATAAATTTGGTCAAACTCGAAATACTTTGACTCTCCAAAATTTTTAAAATAACTTATAATTTAAGATAGAGGGAGTACATGCCTTCAAGCTCCATTTTGGCGAGGATCTTCTACATTGGGCGATGCATCCTTTGGTGCGGCACTTGCACTCCATCCTGCAAAAGGTGCTTACTCGAAGTCTCGAACTCCACCATTGGTTGTCGACTCTGAGTTTTTTTTTATTTAGCAAACAAAAGTATTTTAAAAGAGTACTGTCCCAAACTAAAATTTTAAGGACCAGCTCGTCACACCAAGGTCATGGCACAACTCGCAGCTGCAATCATGCTACTTGCATTGGCGTGGCTAAATGAACACACTGGTGGTGTCGTCGATAGCATTTTTCACGTGCGCGCTGCGCCATCTAATTTAGTCAAACTTTACGGTGAGTCATGTCAGCCTGGCTCATATTCTGTACCATCTTTTGGTGATCCAAAACAGAGAACATATAGAGTGACCTAAAAATTTTTTGTAGTTTTTTTACACAGATGTTAAAATCAAAGATGACCCATTTTGCTTAGATTTGGTATCATAACTTTTGTAGTTATGGAAATAAAATTCTTCCTGAAATGCTACATTTGAGTTTTGTTAAGCTATTTTTTCTTGTCATTTCGAAACAAAGGACCTAGGGATCGACCTCAAAAAATTGTAGATGCTAAAAACCAAGCACCATCGATTTTTCTTAGATCTGGCATGCATCATAGCTTTTTTTTTAGTTTTGAAATTAAAATTCTTTCTAGAATGCTATATTTGAATTTTTGGTTAAATTGTTTAGCCCCAAATGGTTTAAAAAATCCGAGAAAAATTATCTAACTTCTTGATTTGGACAGTCGTATTTTTGTCATGTAATTTCTTAACATACGTGCTCAAGTGAAAAATAAAATTCCTTTAAAAGCACTTGCTCAAAATTAGGTTTTAATGTGAAATAAGATTTAAAAGACTTCAAAACAAGCTCAAATTTTTCATGACTACTAAAGATAATGCACATGTATGGTATATGAAGCATCTAACAAATGAAATATAGAACATATGATCATTTAAGCAGTGTTGAGAGTGTTTTAAATTAAATTATTTAAATAAGCATTATAAATGATCATATATAAGTTATAGTATAATATAGAATGATCATTTCCAGGACTTGAGCTGTAGCCCCAAGACCAGGCTCTGAGCTCCCTACAGCGGTCAGTCTCAAAACGCTTTGGACCCGTATGTGTATGTGCCCTTTTTCAAGTTGGTGTGGGTTTCATGCTCTGATTTGCAAAGCAAATACAAAACTGGCGCATGATTATTAATATAATAATAGAAATATAGAAAAAATATTTGTATGAATACACATGCCCTATGAACACAAGCACACATTACCCTTATGAACACCTTGAAGGGCTGAGACTAAGGTGGTAAATCTCTCTGTGTCTGTGCACTCCTAGCTAATCTGCCGTCACACTAACGTTGGGGATTTATTTTCATTCTTTGCGTGAAACAACAATGGTAAGGATTGCCCTTACCACGATTTTTTTTACAAAATACCATTACTAGAATTTAATTATTTTCCTAAATCACACTGTCGAAAAACTAAACTAGAAATTATGAGTAGACCCATATCAAATCAATGATTTGAACGGAATTTGCAAATTCCACCACAAGGAACATAACCAGGTTATGCTTAACATTTCGGCTGACACCCCCTCTGATCTACGGATGATTGACTTTTCGGACAAGGTATATTACAAACTTCGATAAACTCCACAATATCATGTAAAATATTTTATAGTTAAAAAGGTTGAAGATCACACCATAGATTTGTGTAGATACTTTTACAAAAGGATAAATTAACATACTACTGAGAACAGATGAAACACATGATACATGCATTTGTGATATACGTGTATATTTATAGCAACATATGCAACATCCAGATCTACTTTTGCAACAGATGAAACACTTGCAGCATACGTATGAAACACCTCAAACACTTGAAACATGCGCTTGAATCATGCATGTTATGCAACATTCAGATGAAACACTTCAAACATATGTCTGAAAAAAACTAAAACACTTGAAACATAAGCTTGCAACATGTGTATAATGTCATTGCAACATATGCAACATCCTAGGATCTACTTTTGCAACATTTAGATGAAACACTTGAAACATGGGTCTGAAATATCTAAAACACTTGAAACACAGCGTCGTCGACCTACTTGGTGGGAAACTATGGTAGCCAGCAAGTTCGCTGGCCCTCCTCCCCCCAGCCTCTATGGCCCCCAAAGCCCCTCCTCCTCCTCCTCCTCCTCCTCATTGCTATCGTACGAGGGTGAGTACTGCACGACCACTACGAGCCTCGCCGGCGGTGCCCGTGCCCACGGCCCTGTCCAGGAACCGCACCGACGAGGAGGTGCCCGGGGCGTGGAAGGTGGCGCCGAGTCAGAAAGACATGCGGGACACTATCGGCGTGAGGGCGAAGCATGCGGCGATGCCGACCATGGACGGCGGTGGTTAGGCGTGGGAACAGCGGTAGGCCTTATCTGCTTCAAAAGGAATGAGTCGATAGGGAGTGGGGGAGATATTTTTGAGAGAGAGAGAGAGAGAGAGCAGGTGTTGTATGGTCAGTGGCGCGCAGGCCCAGAAAGCGCAGCATCTGAATGGATGAACTTCCTAAGGAGAGCTACCGTAGCTCAGCTGGTATGGTTGCTGAGGTAACGTGAACGTTGAGGACTCGGGTTCTGATTTTTTACAACTTGTCACTGCCGATTGCCCACTGCTAGATCCAAATTTGACAGTAATGGGGGGTTCCGACCCGAGAGTAATTGTCTGTTCTAGTGTAATGAGATTTGTCCAAGATGAAATATTTTTTTCGCGATCGGGGGATATAGCCCATTTTTCATTAAGAGGAGTGAATTACAAGTCAGCTATGAGAGAATCCTTGTAGCACAGATTACAAACCACCAAGATAGTAGTGAGTAACCTGGGATAAACATAGGAACAATAAAAGATACAAAGAAAGAGCGACTGCCCTCAACACCCAAGACCTACCACTGTGCCTGTGATAAAAGATAACAACACAAAGGTTTCCTACGCAAAAGACCAAGCCGAGGTGGCAAAGCATCCAACCAAAGAACGAGCAACCAGCAACAACAGTGGCAAAGCATCCGCCAACGAACCGAGCGACCATGGCGGCAAAGCATCCGCCAAGAAGCGGGCCAGCACACACTCGGCAGCAAAGCATCTACCAGAGAGGGGGCCAAAGAGCCAAAGACGGCAAAACATCCGCCAAGAATGCACAGACGGCCAAGCATCCATCAGGGAAGAAGCCCGACAACTTGTTAAAGAATTTGTGCAGGCTCTTTAGCATTAGAGCTTCATTGTGCATTTTGAGGTTTATGACAGCAAGCCCTCCTTCCTCTCTTGGGATACATAACATTTCCTAAATAGTTTTTGGTGGTTTGCTTGCATTTAGTATTTATCAATCTTTTATTCAATGTTTTCCTAAACGCTAAACGGTAAACAGTCGGTCACCCTTCGTTTAGCATTTAGACCGTTTAAACGGTGTTTAAACGGAGTTAAACGGCCTAAACGGTTTTGTACAATAATAAAAAAATATACATATTTATGTAGGTAAAAATAAAATTTGCTAGAACCCATACATATTTACACATGTAAAAATCAAATATTCTACCAAATAATCTTGTTGGAAGAAATCTAAATCCCACAACATTTCATATAATTATAATGTTAATTAGTTTCATGTTGATTGTGATAGACGTAGTCCATTAATTCACTTAATTATAGATTAAATGGTTGCTTAGCTCATTTAATCACGTTTAATCTGATTTTGTTTAGACCGTTTAGACGGGATTGAACGGTTTAAACGGGTTTAAACGCCCAACCGTTTAATTCACCGTTTAGGGCCTAAACAACACGTCTGACTTCTGTTTACCGTTTAAACGGTGTTTAAACGCGAACAGTGCTTTTATTATTGATGATGCTGGGTGGGTGAAGGTGCTCATATAGAAAGTGGGAAGCGAAGAGAAAACTTCTTTTGTTAAAGTGGAAAGTCAATAGAAGACTACATTCGTTAATTTTGTGCGTGCTGCGGCCGACGAAAAAGGACGTACGCGACGTTAGTTGAAACTTTTTCCTTATAGTATCGGCGTCGCTTGATTCGCAGGGACCTTGACGTCCATTTCAATTCATCATTGTAGAAAGAGTATAAGGACGCCAATGACATTTCCATTGATCTCTGGTGTATAAGTACATGTTACAATCGTGGTTGCAGATTGGGCAACCGCTAGTGTACAACGTGGGCGCGGGGGCGTGTTCTGGGCACGTGGTCACCGCGCATTGGACTCGGTCAGTGTGACGGCAGTTGGCATGCCGGTCTATGCACTATCCCTTAACAGCCCCCGCAGTCTGATGGGGAGCGATGTTGCTCAAGTGATCACCCCCCCGGAGTATGACGGTCGAGCGGCGCAACACAAAGACTGGAACGAAATCTTTCGAAGGTCGCTGTAGGGAGGCCCTTCGTTAGCACGTTCACGAACTGTTCGCCGGTGGGCACGTGCAGTACTTGGAGCTCGCCCAGCTGAACACGTTCACGAACGAAATGTATATCCAGCTCGATGTGCTTCGTCCGCTTGTGATGGACCGGATTCGATGACATGTACATGGCGGAGACATTGTCGCAGAACACCACCGTGGCCTTCTTGATGTCGCATCGGAGTTCGCCAAGCAGCTGTCGCAGCCAGATGAATTCGGCCGCTGCGTTCGCCACCGCACGGTATTCGGCCTCGGCGCTAGAGCGCGATACCGTGGGCTAGCGCTTCGATGACCACGAGATGAGGGAGTCACCGAGATAGACACAGAAGGCGGATGCCGATCCTGGTGTCGGGGCAGCCGCCCCAATCTGCGTCGAAGTATGCGGTGACGATGAAGTCGGCGGAGGTGCGGAGAAGAAGCCCGTGTGACATCGTGCCACAGACATACCGTAGAATGCGCTTCAGGAGTGCCATGTGTGGCACATGTGGATTGTGCATGTGGAGGCACACCTGCTGCACGGCGAAGGCGATCTTGGGGCACGTCATTGTTAGGCACTGGAGGGCGCCCGCCAGGCTGCGGTATGAGTGTGCGTCATCCACAGCTGGTGCATTGGCGGGAAGCTTGCCTTTGGCGTCGATCTGTGTGGCGACCGACTTGCAGTTCGTCGTACCGGCACGCTCAAGGATATCCTCGGCACACCGGTGTTGGGTGAGGTAGAAGCCGTTGTTTGTGCGTCGAACGTCGATGCCAAAGAAAAAGCTGAGGGCGCCCATGTCCCGGACGGTGAATTCGGCTCTTAGCCGGTTGACGATCGTGCGAAGGAGAACAGAGCTCGAGCCGGTGAGGACGATGTCATCAACATAAAGGAGATAGGCGACGTCGCCACCACGACAAAGGACGAAGAGGGAGGAATCGGATTGGGTGGCTCGAAAGCCAAGCTTGATGACGAACTCGGCGAACCGAGTGAACCAGGTGCGCTGGGCCTGTCGGAGTCCATATAGGGACTTGTCGAGCAGGCACACGACATCAGGTTGGTCTGCATCGACAAAACCAGGTGGCTGCTGGCACATCACATGTTCCTAGAGATGGCCATGAAGAAAAGCATTGGAGACATCGAGTTGTTTGGTAGGCCAGCCACGCTACGCCATGATGGTGAGCATTGTCCTGTTCGTGGCGGGCTTCACGACAGGTGAGGATTTTCCCCAAAGTTGACGCCAGCTCGTTGAGTGAACCCGCGAACCACCACCGAGCCTTGTATCGCTCCATAGTGCCATCAGGATTCAATTTATGTTTGAAGATCCATTTGCCAGTAACAATGTTGGCACCTGGTGGCCAGTCAACCAGACGCCAGGTGCGATTGCGCTAGAGCGCGTCGAACTCGGCAGCCATGGCAGCGTGCTAGTGTGGATCTTGTAGAGCAGTGCGAATAGATTTGGCAGTGGTCAGATGGCAGGTTTCTCGCTGTTCAGAGCATACTTGGGATTGGATTTGTAAATTCTGGCATGGGAACGCGTCTGCATACGATGGCCACCGGGCACCGTGGTCGCAGTGGCCTGTGTCGGAGCAGTAAAGGTATTAGGTGGTGATGGAGGGGAAGGTTGAGCACTGCCGGTGGCACTATGTGGTGGTGTTGATGAAGCTGCAGGTGGTGGTGGCTGCGGGCGAGCACAATGCTGAATCAAGACTGGGCCGTCTGAATGAACGATGGGCAAACTTGTTATTGTCGGATGATGAACAATATGGTCAGACAGGAATGGAAACCGAGTTTCGTCAAAGATGACATGGCGGGATGTGATGACCCGTCGTGTGTGGATGTCCGGACACCTATAGCCTTGGTGATCAACTGGGTAACCAAGCAAAACACATGGTGTCAATCGTGGGCTAAGCTTGTGCACCATGGTTGATGCCTGATTTGGAAAGCATAGGCAACCAAACACACGCAGATGGGTGTAGTCAGGCGGTGCGCCAAGAAGCAGTTGAAATGGAGTGGCATGGCCACTTGTTTGGCAAGGGCGGCGATTTATCAGATGAGTGGTAGTGGAAAGGGCCTCAACCCAGTACTCGATGAGCATGCCGGCATGGATTAGTAGACTACGGACACAATCGTTCAGTGTTCGAATGATACGCTCGACCTTGCCGTTTTGGGAAGAAGTGTATGGACATGAAAGGTGAAGCACAATGCCATGGCACTCACAATGCTGACGAAGAGCAATGGTGTCAAATTCCTTGCCGTTGTCAGTTTGCAAGGCAAGCAAGGGGAGCTGAAATTGGGTTTGGACATAGGCATGAAATGCAAGTAGGCATTCAAAGACATCAGATTTGGCACGCAGAGGAAATGTCCATTTATAATGAGTAAGATCATCTATTAACACAAGATAGTATTTGAAGCCAGAAAAACTAGACACAGGGAATGTCCAAACATCAGCGTGAACAATCTGAAATGGAACATAAGTAACTGAAGTTGATGAAGAAAAAGGCAACCTAACATGCTTGCCAAGCTGACAACTATCACACGTGGATGACTGTTTGCTGGGAATGAAGTCGAGGTTGGGGAGGGTCTGATGCAGAATGCGACGTCTGAGGTGACCAAGCCGCTGGTGCCACAGGTCCACAGAGGGCGTGGTGGAGACGAGGGCCTCTGGAGAAGAAGGAGCCAGAGGATACAGCTCACCGTGACTATCACATCGGAGGAGCACCGTTCGAGTGGGAAGGTCCTTGATGGAAAAACCAAAAGGATCAAATTCGATGGTCACATTGTTATCACAAGTAAGAGTGCGGACTGAAATAAGGTTTTTGACAAGAGATGGTGAAACTAAAACATCGTTGAGGTGAAGAGAATGGCGAGTAGTGGGGATCGTCATGGACGCATGATGGGTGACAAGCATGGTGGTGCCATTGCCGACGGTGATGGGAGTAGAATTGAGAAGAGGCTGAGGAGATCAAAAAATACTAGGGCTGGACGACATGTGAGAGGAGGCGCCAGTGTCGAGGAACCACTCGGCGGGCTATAGACTGGACAGTGGAACGTTCGCCGTGGTGCGCGCGGCGAGAAGAGCTTGCTGGTTCCAGACGTCCTGCGGTGGTGGTGAAGGGTTGGAGTAGACGCTTGGATCTGGGGAGGGGATGACGGCGTAGTATGCTTGGTGCGGAGAGGTGCCTGGGCGAGGGCCGAGGACGCCGGCCCTAGGAGCCTAGAACGGCATGGACCATGCCTGAACCATGCTGGTCTAGGGATTGACACCCGGAGTCCACGTCGATGGAGGACGTGGCGCGCCAGGAGGGTGATAGTTGCCACGGCCGCGGCCACGACCGCGGCCACGACCACGGTTATTCCTGTTGTCAGAGCGAGGAGGTGTGTTGCTGGTGCCGGTCGCCGGAGGTGGAGGCGCGGGGGCCGTGCTGGATCCGCCGTCGTCGTTGGCCGAAGCAGTTGGCTGGGAACCGGCTGTGGTGACGAGGGCGTGCTGGGTGGCTGTCTTAGCATGTTCCTTGTTGTACTGCTCCTCAAGAAGAAGGTAGGAGCGCTCCGAGAGGAACTTGTGCGGTGGTTGGCGCGCTGTGATCACTGGGATTGCATGGCGGTACTTGGAGCTGAGGCCGCATAGCATGTTGAGCACTGGTCTCGTGCACCGGTTGCCCGACGTCCCGGAGCATGTTAGCCAGCTGCTTGAGGCGCCCAGTGTACTGCTTGATGTCCATGTCGCCCTGGACAAGATTCCTGTACTCCATTTCCAGGTAGACGGCGCGGTGAAGCTCGTTGTCGTGGAACTGCTCACGAATGCCGGCCCAGATGCGGTAGGCAGTGGCATTGGGGGCACGCACGATCGCGCACACATCCTTGGTGATGGAATTGTACAACCAGCTCAGGAAGCACTGATCGACAATGAGCCAGTCCGGGTCGCGGCGCGGAGCAGCGGTTGGCGGTGAGGAGACATGAGAGCCGAGACCGAAGTTGCCAAGGAACACATCAAAGAAGCAGCGCCACTCGTCATAGTTGGGCTCAGCAAGCTCAAGAACGATGGGAACATGGGACTTGATGCTCACCGTTTGGAGCACAACAACGGGGGAGTGGCGGCAGTGGGGTGGACAGAAGCACTGTCGATGGAAGACGTGGGGGGAGGAAGATCCCGAGGAAGCGACACTAGAAGATGAAGGCCTAAGAGAGGATTGTCAGCCATGTCGTCCATGGCGACGGCAGGAGGAAGGAGGGGATGGCGGCGGTTGCAGCGGAGGTGAGCTGACGGCGAGCGGGAAGAGGCGGAGGATCAGCCCGTGCTAGCTGATACCATGTAGAAAGAGTATAAGGGAGCCAACGATATTTCCATTGATCTCTAGTGTATAAGTACATGTTACAATCGTGGTTGCTGAATGGGCAACCGCTAGTGTACAACGTGGGCGCGGGGGCATGCTCTGGGCGCGTGGTCACCGCGCACTGGACTCAGTCAGCGCGACGGCAGTTGGCATGCCGGTCTATGCGCTATCCCTCAACAATCATGATTAATAAAAGCGACTAACACGCACGGTGGCACAAGGCAAGCAGCCAAGCACAGATCGAAGCCAAGCCAAGTTGCCAGTCACCGAGAGCGTGCAAGCCATAGCAACAACACGAACCGCGATGCCGCAGCCGCAGCCGCACGTCGTGGTGGTGCCCTACCCGGGCTCCGGCAACATCAACCCGGCGCTGCAGCTGGCCCAGGTCCTGCGCCACCACGGCGTCTTCGTCACCTTCGTCGTCACCGAGCACAGCCTCCGGCGCGCCCAGCAGGCCGCAGACACCGAGGGCGCCGTGAGCGGCCGCGAGGGGTTCCGGATCGAGACCATCCCGGACGGGCTGGTGGACGCCGACCGTGACCAGCAGGACTACGACCTCGGCCTGTCCATGGCCACCACCCACCGGTGCGCGGCGCCACTGAGGGAGCTCGTCGCGCGGCTCCGCGGCGACGGCGGCGGCGGCGCGACGCCCGACGTGCCTCCCGTCACGTGTGTGCTACCCACGGCGCTCATGAGCTTCGCGCTGGAGGTGGCGCGGGAGCTCGGCGTCCCCAGCATGGTGCTCTGGACCAGCAGCGCGGCGGCGCTCATGGGCCACATGAGGCTCCGGGAGCTCAGGGAAAGAGGCTACCTACCACTCAAAGGTACTCTCGACGTCCCTTGTATATACAAATAAATAATATGTTACCGCAGTCTAATCTTTTGCCTAAACATCTTCTAATGAGCTAATCTAATAGGCCCGAAATGAAAATTAGAAGGTGAGGGAAACATTTCGCGCTTGGACATTACGAATTTAGTTTACATTTTTGAATTTTTGCAAACTAATGCAATGGCATAAACCTAGTCTGGCAAATTTATGATTGAGGCCTCGTTTATGTTCAAACTCAAATAAAACAAAATTCATGTTCATGCATTTTGCTATTGTTGTGCTAGATCTTGACGTGGAACGTATCCTAATAACTAGATACAAAACATATACTAACTACAGGACTCCCTCAATCCCAAACTCCTTATCCCAACTCTGATCCCGATCTTTCCACACTTGCAAAAATCAATCGATACATCATTGGGTGGTGACATCCAATCAACGTTGGTGGGACTTCTCTCAACATTTCTTCCTTCTCGGACTAAGAAAGCCAAGAAAGAATTAAGTTGCCACCCCTATCTATTGCCACTGCCTCTAGAAGCCAATTACAGCCTCCATTGCCCTAGAAAACAGGTAAAGCTCATCTTTGTTGCTCTTCTCTTTGCCTTAGCCTCTTTTTGGCATGACCTAGCCAAAGCTTGGAGGCCTCTGGCCGCCCCTAGCTAGCCACCGTACTGCCTAGCTATGGCTTGCTACGGCCCGTTGGGGGTGGCCGGTTGGGACGTGCTTGAGGGGTGGTCGGGGGTGGTGGTGGCCTGGCTAGCTGTGGGCAGCATGCATGATCTAGGTGCGAGAAGGCCGAGCTAGTGCCAATAAACCTTCATGTGGGACCATTTTTTTTAACTTTTTTTAAACAAGATTTTGGAATTAATTGGAGAACCCAACCAATGTCCATCCAACTTTTTTTTAGACTTGAAAACTCTATAATCTACCAATTCTTTTTTCTTAAATTATAGGAGATGCTCTTAGTAGTTGATGAAACAACAGCTTACTATATACTCCTTCACAGATCTGTCGTTTGTGCAACTGCTAGATGATATATAACTATTCTTCGTTCTAGTGCCAGTGACAATTTTTTTTTCCGTGGATCAAGTTGTTTTTGTATTGTATTAATTATGTATTAGCCAGTTGCGTTTACTTCACATTTTTCATTGCAAGTAGCTTCGCATAAAGTATGAATCCTGAGTACTTTTGGAAGCCCAACGCATAGTAATGCTCCGAGGTCCGAGCTTTAGACACGGAGGGAGTAGATCACAAGATTATTTGCTTGTAGAGGACATTATTGGTTGATCCGTTGATGCTCCGTCTCTGAACTTCCACTAGCCTAGAACGAAGAGCATTTATTTACCATTTATTTTATAAGTATTTAGACTTTTGATACGTACGCTCATCTAAACTTTTGATACGTATTTATTTACCATTTATTTTATAAGTATTTAGACTTTATATAGGCATATATATGAAAGTAATTTATATATATTCAGGTTATGATATATGATGCATGCTTATGTTCAAGTAAAAGGCATGGTCAAATATACATTTTATTTACCATACAATATGCATGTCAGAAGAACATGCCACGTGCCGCTGCTATAGCATAGGTTAACAGAGATAGATAGGCAAAAACAAGTTTTGAGAGGCGGATGTGTCAAGACCGCCAGTGGCAAGATGCCTGTGTAAATCCAGATTTACATAGACAGATGTACAAGCCTACATCTGCAAATAAATTAGGGAAAAAAAAGAAAACAGCCTAGAGGCCCACAGAGCCCACCCTTTGAGATCACTGCAATGCGGAGACGTGTTGACGCTCCTGATGCCTTCCAGTTGTACGTGCCACTCTCATTTCCGAGCCTGCTACCAACAACTTCAATCCTTCTTAAGACAGCGAGACCGAATCAAATCCATGAATTTCATCCAAAGGGAAAGAGAGACATAGAGAGATCCAACGGATTGAACTCATCATCTGTCACTGAATCCGAGCACCGCCCCTGCCCGATCCGCTCGATTAGAGGCCCGACGATTGTTGTGACTGATCCATGCCGCCATATGGAGGGTATAACCGTGACGTCTAGGAGAGGGTGAATTAGGCAACTTAAAAATCTAGTTATGACTATGGCCTCTAATTTTTATCTTAGTAAAAAACATATACAAATAAATAAACTATCTAAAAGTGCAACTACGATTATGCTAGTCTGATGCTATCGCTACCGCAAAAAAGTTATGCAACCTAGGTTCTAATCCTATCAACTAGCCTACCACTAAGCTAGAAAAGTAAAGCACACAACTAAGATTACAATATAAATGCAGGAGCTAAAGAGTAAGGTAGAGAGATGCAAACTCCCGTCGATGACTCCGGTATTTTTACTGAGGTATCGAGAAGCTCTCAAACTTCCCCATAGTCCTCGTTGGAGCCCTTCGCAAGGGCCAAGCTCCTGGTCAGATAACTCCGTGGATAGCCTCAGGCCTTCCCCACGGGCAATTGGGTCTCCGGTGTGCCTTCCGGCAAGCCTCTCTCGGACCGCTCCCCGCCGTATTCACTATCAAGCTTCCGGCTGAAACTCCGCGGGACTTGTTCCTTCCGGTACATGGCGGCGGCCACACCATAAACACGGTTGGTGTTGTCACACAAGGCTACAAGCCTCTCCGATGTACAACAATGGTGCGCACAAGTACCGAGTGGTAAGAGGTGTGCAAACCTCATTAAACACTGGGCCTAACACCTAGAGCAAGCGCAAAGCAGTGGTCTAACTAACTAACCTAAGCACTTCACAAAACACCTACGCTAATCACCGAATGTTTCACTAAGCACTATGCATATGGAGATCATTAAAATGGAGTATTACCTCACTTGGTATTTTTCCCAGCCTCTCCACATCACAAATTGCTGGTTTGGGGCCCCTTTTATACCCCCAAGGGATGGAGTAGCTGTTGGGATCCAAAAGGATCTTTCTGCCACCTGTCGGACCAATGGGTCCACGGTCCAACGCCTCCCGTTCCTGTTTAGCCATTGCAAGATGACCGTTGGAGCTTCCCGACCATTGCATCGTTGCTGTCCCTGATAGCTAGGCCACAGTCGTCGGACGGTCCAACGCCCTCAGGGCGAACTGGGTCCGATGCTATCTGAGCCTCTCGGGAGCTCTCTGTACCGCTCCCAGGATCCGTCGGACTGTAAAGTAATGGTCCGATGATACCATGTAGGCAGGGTCCGACCCTCACATTTCTGGCGCCTGATGAACAGTGAATGCTTATAGTCCGACGCCCTCCTTCTTCGTGGTCCGACGCCCTGACGCTGCTGCTTGTACTGCTGATTCAACCGTCGGTCTGTACATGTGCTGCTCTGATGCCAAGGCGATGACAGGGTCCGACGCCCTACATTTCTCTTTTTCACTCCATTTCTTTGCCATGTCGCGTCCGGGCTTGGTTCCAACTTACATCTCGGATCTTCTATGTTGTCAACACCTCTTCTAATGTGCTATTTTCGGTGTTGATCAAAGTCTTCTTGCTCCAAATAAATCCAAGTTCGCTACGCAATCTATTGGACTACAAAAATAAACATTTGCAAACACATTAGTTCAATTTGATCTTGTTGATCATCAAACAAACTAAATGGGCCGCAGAAAGGGAGATGAGGGCCCGCACGCCGCCAATAGGAGGACGCGGGATGACTGCCAGAGAGGTACGTAGGGCCAGGCGAAAAACTTTTTCTAATAAGCCAATCTAGTTTTTTCTAAAAAAAATGAACCAGTCTAGTGCTTTACCTCGTTAAGTTAATGAGTTAGCTCGAGCTGGCTCACAGTCCAACTCACGAGTCAAACGAGCTAAGTACTTCATAGTCCAACAAGCTAAACTAGTGGAGGGTTGATTTTCAAAATTGCCGATCGGTGCCGTAGATGTTATTGTTTTTCCTCTAAATTTGGTGGAATTTAGAAAAAATTGAGTAAAAATAACTTAAACTTGTGAATGGATCACAATTATTATTCAAAAACAGTAGCTGGGAACCAAAAGTTAACATATGTATATGTCTGCATTTGCTCGTTTTTATCTCATCTTTGCAGATGACAGCTGCTTAACGAACGGCTACCTAGAGACAACGATCATCGACTGGATCCCCGGCATGCCGCCGATCAGCCTCGGTGACATCTCCAGCTTCGTCCGCACCACCGACCCGGACGATTTCGGCCTGTGGTTCAACGACACCGAGGCCAACAACTGCACCAAGGCCGGCGCGCTCATCATCAACACCTTCGACGCCCTTGAGCCGGACGTCCTCGCCGCCCTCCGTGCGGAGTACCCGCGCATCTACACCGTCGGACCGCTGGGCGCCCTTCTCCGCCGCCAGCACCACGACGATGAAGCCGCCGCTGGCGGCTCGCTTGACCTGAGCCTGTGGAAGCACGACACCGAGTGCCTGGCCTGGCTGGACGCGCAGGCGCCGGGCTCCGTCGTGTACGTCAACTTCGGCAGCCTCACGGTGGTCACCGCGGCGCAGCTGGCGGAGTTCGCGTGGGGCCTCGCGGCGACGGGCCGTCCGTTCCTGTGGGTTATCAGGGAGGACCTCGTCGCCGGCGGGCCGGCGACGTCCGCGCTGCCACCGGCGTTTGCGGCGGAGACGGCGGCGCGGGGCCGCGTGGCCGCGTGGTGCCTGCAGGAGCGGGTGCTGCGGCACCGCGCCGTGGGGTGCTTCGTGACGCACAACGGGTGGAACTCCACGTGCGAGTGCCTCGCCGCCGGCGTGCCGATGGTGTGCTGGCCAGTGTTCGCGGACCAGTTCACCATCTGCAAGTACGTGTGCGAGGTGTGGGGCGTGGGGCGTCGCCTGGACGCCGAGGTGAGGAGGGAGCAGGTGGCTGCGCGTGTCGGTGAGGTGATGGAGAGCGTGGAGGTCCAGAGGAGCACGGCGAGGTGGAAGGCGGTGGCGGAGGAAGCTGCTGGCGCCGGTGGGTCGTCGCACGAGAACCTGCTGGCCGTGGTGGAAGCGCTCGGGGTCAGCTCGCTCAACTCCGAGTCGTCCGAGGCATGAGGAGATTGGAGGAACGTGTGTGTGGTGTTTGAAGGAGCGAGGGTTTATTCAGATGAAGGAATTATTAGGCCCAAATTAATTCCATGTACTAATAATTACTAAATATCATAAAACAAACTATATCAACCACTCTCTCCAAAACTCCGGTAATGTTTTCGGCAACGGTAGTGTGTTTGAAACATTGTTTTGACACTACCTTTTCTATTAAAATGTAGAAATGAACATTATAATAAATTCATGATTTTTTAAAAGTATTTAGACAAATCTATGGTGTGATCTTCAACCTTTTTAACTATAAATACTTTTTATACATGATATTGTGGAGTTTATATATAGAAGTTTGAAATGTTTGAAATATACCTTGTTCGAAAAGTCAAGCATCTGTAGAGATCAGAGAGTGCCCGAAATGTTAAGCTGGTTACGCTTGTTGTGGTGGAATTTATATATTCGGTTTAATTTAAATTCATGATTTGACATGCATCTTTCCGATTTTGTTTTTCAACGGTGTGATTTGGGAAAATAAATTCTAGTAATGGTATTTTAAAAAATTGTGGTAGGGGCAATCCTTACCATTGCTGTTTCACGCAAAAAAATGAAAATAAATCCCCAACGTCCTTAGTGTGACGGTAGATTAGCTAGGAGTGCACACACACATAGAGATTTACCACCTTAGTCTCAGCCTTTCGAGGTGTTCATTATAAGAGTAATGTGTGTGTTCATAGAGATGTGTATTCTCTCTCTTGAAGAATATGTCTACGCAACTTTGCATTATCCATGTACTCCTTCATAGATCTGTCACTCGGGGTTAGCTCCCTCAATTCCGAGTAGTCCGAGGCATGAGGAGATCAGAGGAACGTGTGGGGCTGTTTGGTAGCTGGCCGCAGCCTGCCACCGCAGCGGAGCCCGCGCCACACTTTGTGGCGAGTGTTTTGGCCGCCATATCCGCCATAGAACAATGTACATAGAAACCGTGGCGGCCGCATCACGAGGCGAGCAACCAGGCAGCAGCCTTTTGTCTGTGGCTGCCTAACTTTAGCTGTGGCGAGCGGTGGCCGGGAAGCAAACACGCCCTGTGTGTGGTGTTTCGAAGGAGCGAGGGTTTATTCAGATGAAGGGAATTATTAGGACCAAATTAACTCCATCTATTAAATAAAACTAACTATATCAACCACTCTCTCCACCGGTAATGTTTTCATCGGCAACGGTACAGTCTTTGAATCATTGGTTTACACTCTCTTTTTCATTTTTTTAGATAATGGATTCATTAATCTGGCCTCAGTATCCTTAAAGGATATACAAAGCCAAAAGAATACAAGAACACTTATACTTACGCCTCAACCAAGAGAAGAACACACAACCAAAAGAGAAAAAAAAAACTATGACCTCAGTACATCCCTACTTCCCGACGTCCTCTCCTGAAATGACGGGATGGATATAGACGCCGGATTAATGAATCTATTATCTAAAAAAAATAGAAAAGATAGTGTCAAATCAATGTTTCAAAGACTGTACCATCGCCGAAAACATTAGCGGAGTCTCGAAGAGAGTGGTTGATATAGTTTGTTTTATTTAGTACTCCCTCCATGTTGGTAAAAGAAGTCGTTTTGACAAGGTGTGGGTCAAACATTGAGAATATAAATCATGAATAACTTTTAAGTTGTTGAGTTTAGAAATGTGAAAACAATATGAATAGATTTGTCTTGAAATATACTTTTATAAAAGTATACATATATCACTTTTGAATAAATATTTTTATAGAAAAATAAAGTCAAAGTTATGCTTTGGAGACTGTGTCATTATCTAAAACGACTTCTTTTACTAATATGGAGGGAGTACATGGAGTTAATATAGGCCTAATAATTCCCTTCATCTGAATAAACCCTCAATCCTTCGAACACCACACACACGTTCCTCCAATCTGCTTTCATGCCTCGGACGACTCGGAGTTGAGCGAGCTGACCTCGAGCGCTTCCACCACGGCCAGCAGGTTCTCGTGCGACGACCCGCCGGCACCAGCAGCTTCCTCCGCCACCGCCTTCCACCTGGCCGCGCTCCTCCGGACCTCCACGCTCTCCATCACCTCACCGACATGCGCAGCGACCTGCTCCCTCCTCACTTCGGCGTCCAGCCGGCGCCCCACGCCCCACACCTCGCACGCGTACTTGCAGACGGTGAACTGGTCCGCGAACACCGGCCAGCACACCATCGACACGCCGGCGGCGAGGCACTCGCACGTGGAGTTCCACCCGTTGTGCGTCAGGAAGCACCCCACGGCGCGGTGCCGCAGCACCCGCTCCTGCGGGCACCACGCGGCCACGCGGCCCCGTGCCGCCGTCTCCGCCTTGAATGCGGGCGGCAGCGCGGCAGCCAGCCTGTGGGCGACGCCGGCGACGAGGTCCTCCCTGATGATCCACAGGAACGGGCGGCCCGTCGCCGCGAGTCCCCACGCGAACTCCGCGAGCTGTGACGCGGTGACTACCGTGAGGCTGCCGAAGTTGGCGTACACGACGGAGCCCGGCGCCTGCGCGTCCAGCCAGGCCAGGCACTCGGTGTCGTGCTTCCACAGGCTCAGGTCAAGCGAGCCGCCGGCATCGTCTTCCTCGTCGTGGTGCCGGCGGAGAAGGGAGCCCAGCGGCCCGATGGTGTAGATGCGCGGGTACTCCGCACGGAGGGCGGCGAGGACGTCCGGCTCAAGGGCCACGAACGTATTGATGATGAGGGCGCCGGCCTTGGTGCAGTTGTTGGACTCGGTGTCGCCGAACCACAGGCCGAAATCGTCCTGGTCGGTGGTGCGGACGAAGCTCGAGACGTCGCCGAGGCTGATCGGAGGCATGCCGGGGATCCAGTCGATGATCGTCGTCTCTAGGTAGCCGTTCGTTAAGCAGCTGTCATCTGCAAATATATGAGAAAAGAACGAGCAAATCCACACATACACATATATTAACTTTGGGTTCCCAGCTGCTGTTTTGAATAATAATTACAATCCATTTACAATTTTAAGTTGTCTTAACTCAAATTTTTCTAAATTTCACGAAATTTAGAGAAAAGAACAATAGCATCTACGACACCAATCGTCAATTTTGAACTAATTTAATGTTATTATATAAAAATAAGTGTAATGCATAACATACAGCAGTTGTAAACTCCAATCTCGTCATACATATAACATAAAACCAAACTTGATTGTTACTAGTTTATATAGGTTGTTGACTATGAAGTACTTAGCTCGGGATTGTGAGCCAGCTTGAGCCAGCTCATTAACTTAACGAGGTAAAACACTAGCTTGGCTCGTCAAGAAAAGAAAACTAGCCGAGCCATGTGAGCTAGCAAGTCGCGATTTTTTTCGCAGAATTTGAAAACTAGTGCAGCCGGCTGTATATGTATAGTAGTGTGTGCACGCCAGCTAGGACTCATACTTTATGCGAAGCTACTTGCAATGAAAAGTGTGAAGTAAACGCAACTGGCTAATATATAACTAATACAATATGAAAACAACTTGATCCACGGAAAAGATATTCTTTTGTCACCGGCACTAGAACGAAGAATATATAGTTATATATCATCTAGCAGTTGCACAAACGACAGATCTGTGGAGTTGGTCGGATATTTGCCGGGTTCTCCTATTATTTCAAAAAATCTTGTTAAAAAAAATAAAAAATCAGTCCACGTGAAGGTTTGTTGGCGGTAGCTTGGTCTTCTCGCACGCAGATCATGTCCGCCGCCCCCCGGCCACCCCTCAAGCATGTCCCAGCCAGCCACCCCCAATGGGCCGCAGCAAGCCATAGCCGGCAGGGCCAAGTCAGCAGCAGCCATATCCCGCCGGACAATATGGTGGCTGCAGCCGGCCAGTGATGGCTAGGGGAGGGTAGAGGCCTTCAAGCTTGGCTAGGGTATGCCAAGAAGAGGCTAGGGCAAAGAGGAGAGCGGGAAGGATTGTGTTTACCTCTTTCATAGGGCGATGGAGATGGTGGCTTCTAGGGGCAGCGACAATAAAGATAGGGGTGGCGACTTCTTTCTTGGCTTTTCTTAGTCCAAGAAGGAAGAAATGTGGGGAGAAGTCACACCAACGCGGATTTGATGTTGCCACCCAACAGTGTATCAACCAACTTTCTGAAGTGTGGAAAGATTACAACTGGAGTTGGGATAAGGAGTTGTTGGAGAGAGTTTTTTTTCAATCATGCTAGAAAACCAAGATTAGGAGTGGGTTTTGGGAACTATTGGAGATGCTATAAGGAAGGAGACAAATATGGGATTTCCTTTATTTATTTTTGAAATGATTTATTTCTTGTTGAAACTATAAATGTTTCAGGGAACAATATTGTTAGTTACTTGGCTCAATTTGGTATAAGCATTTGTTTTTTTTCTTAGTTTGGACATAGTATGCAGTAAAATTCTACTCACTATGTCCCAAACTATATGTCGTTTTGACTTTAATTTTCTCGGTCCATAGCTTTTTCTATATATCTAGAAATTATGTATAACCGGATACATAGCAAAAGCTATGAATAAGTCAAAGCGACTTACAATTTGGGATTGATGGATTACTTTAGTTAGTATTTTTTGTAACTAGTTAGGTTACATTCCACGTCAAGATCTAGCACAACAATAGCAAAATGCATGAACATGAATTTTGTTTTATTTGAAGTTTGAGTTTGAACATATATGGATAAACGAGGCCTGAATCATAAATTTGCCAAACTATGTTTATGACATTGCGTTAGTTTGTCTATATTCCAGCGAAATGTTTCCCTCACCTTCTAATTTTCATTTCGAACCTATTAGATTAGATCATTAGAAGATGTTTAGGCAAATATTGGACTACGGTAACATCATTTCTTCTTTGTATATACAAGGGGCGTCGAGAGTACCTTTGAGTGGTAGGTAGCCTCTTTCCCTGAGCTCCCGGAGCCTCATGTGGCACATGAGCGCCGCCGCGCTGCTGGTCCAGAGCACCATGCTGGGGACGCCGAGCTCCCGGGCTACCTCCAGGGCGAAGCTCATGAGCGCCGTGGGCAGCACACACGTGACGGGCGGCACATCGGGCGCTGCGCCGCCGCGGAGCCGCGCGACGAGCTCCCTCAGCGGCGCCGTGCACCGGCCGTGGGTGGTGGCCTTGGACAGGCCGAGGTCGTAGTCCTGCTGGTCCCGGTCGGCGTCCACCAGCCCGTCCGGGATGGTCTCGATCCTGAACCCCTCGCGGCCACTCACGGCGCCCGCGGTGGCTGCGGCCTGCTGGGCGCGCCGGAGGTTGTGCTCGGTGGCGACGAAGGTGACGAAGACGCCGTGGTGGCGCAGACCCTGGGCCAGCTGCAGCGCCGGGTTGATGTTGCCGGAGCCCGGGAAGGGTACCACCACGACGTGCGGCTGCGGCATCGCCGTTCGTGTTGCTGCTATAGCTTGCACGTACGCTTGGTGACTGGCAACTTGGCTTGGTTTCGATCAGTGCTTTGCCCTGCCACCGTAGTTAGTCGCTTTTATTAACCATAATCAATTGAAATGGACGGCAAGGTCCCGGCCTGAAAGTCAAGGGACCGCGATACTTGAAAAAAGAAACAGTTTCCACTAACATCGCGTCATTTTTTGCCGGCCGCAGCACGCACAAAGCTAACAAATGTAGTCTTCTATTGACTTTCGACTTTAGCAAATGAAATTTTGTCTTTACTTCCCACTTTCTATATGAGCACCTTGCCCTTCTCAGCATCAACAATAACAAAATAGATTGACAAATGACAAATACATAAATGCAAGGAAACTGCCAAAAGCTACTCGAGAAATGGTATGTATGGAGGGCGTTTGGTGTCATCATAAACCTCAAAAGGCACTATGAAGCTCTATGCTAGAGAGCCTGCACAAATTCTTCGACAAGTTGAGTATTTCTTGGAAAAATCTCATTACGCCAGAACAGGCGCGGCAATTACTCCCGGGTCGTAACCCCTCATTACTATCGGATTTGGATCTGACAGTAAGCAATTGGTAGTGATAATAAGTGGTGAAAAAATCAGCAGTGGACAACCGACAGTGATAAGTGGTAACAAAAAATCAGAACTTGATGGTAACAAAAAAAATCAGAACTTGAGTCCTCAATATTCACGTTACCTTGAGTGGCCATACCAATTGTGCTAGGCGACAAATATGACTATACAACTGATGTCATTCTTTTAACTATACAATTCTAAATCTTATATTATATATTTAACACTCCAAACGATTTTGAATGAAAAAGTTATTGACTGTAAAGTTGTAGATCTCGTCAAGTATTACAACTTTGATGTTGACTTGTCTCCATTCCATATTATTAATCATCTCAAATTTAATCAATAACTTATATTAAATATTTGGACTTGTAAACTATCCCAAATTAAAAGTTATCAACTATAAGGTTTTTGATCTCTTTAAACTCTACAATTTTGATATAAAGTTTATCTTGATCTGATCTCATATAAAAAAGTTATAATTTTTGTGTGTGTAAAACAGTAGGCCAAGGCCCGACAATGATAGGTGCCGATTTGTGGCTTGAATCGGCAGTAATAGTGTAACCTTTTAAGCCATAAACAGACAGTGATAGTCCACCTGTCACAATTTTAATGTGCAAATAGATTTAAAAGAATTCAAAACAAGCTCGAAATTCCTTAATCTGTGGCCTGCTATAGAATAACTTATTCTATAGCCACTTTGATTTACGACATAAATTTATGATAAAGTGAATACACATTTACGATACATGTGTTACTATAATTCATGATACTATTTACCATAATGTTGTTGTACATCACTTAGCAGGGACTTACAATAATCTCATAAATTAGTATAGTAATTATCGTAACTTAAAGTGGCTATATAATAGTTTTATTTTATGGCAGCTGCTTTTTTTTTTTATTTCTCAACTCTTTAAATACAAGATGTAGTATCTGACCTCATGAACTCACAACACCACACACACCCCTAGTGTGCAAGCTAGATCTACACCTATATATGAAGAGGTTGTACGTGGCTGAGAGATTGTAACACCCTAAAATTTGAAGAAAAGAAAAATAGGAAAAATGTGGTTTTTATATTTATTTTTGTGAAGCATGCAAATTTAGAATAAGAATAATTTTATAAATTTAAAATCAAATATAAGGGTAGAAACATGATTGAGCATTCATGCTGCTGCATTTGGAGTTTTGTGATGAGTGGTTTGCATCAAATTCAAATTTGATTTGAAAATCATTTGAAAAATGGATTTGAAAATTCGGAAAAGAAAAGAGAAAAGAAAAATGCATTTCATTCGGTTTTGGCCCGCTCCTTCTCGCGGCCCAGCGCCAGCAGCGGCCCAGCTCCCTTCCCCCGCGCGCCTGCTTTCTCTTCCTTGGGCCGGCCGAGCCCAGCAAACCAGCCCAGCTCGCGCGCGGCCGTTTCCTTCGCTCGGAGTCGCCGACAGGTGGGCCCCTCTTGTCAGCGACTGCCTTCCCTTTCCTTCTTCCTCCTCCCGACGTCGGTGTTCTTCTTTCCTTTCCCAACCGAATCGAATCGGATCGATCTCAATCCCTCCCTTTCCATAGTTGTCGAGGCATCCGGACTATAAAAACGGATCCCCGAGGCTCCCCGCATCACATTGAGCCCTAAAGCACCTAGCCACGCCATCTAGGGTTGCCTCGCCGCGAGCTCCGCCGCCGCCGTCCGCCATACCGAGCTAACCGCCGTCTTCCGGTCATTCTCCGGCCCTCTCTTCACGCGGGGTAAGTTCACCGTGTTCCGCGCGACCTCCCGGTGCTTCTCCTCCGTCGAATGATGCCCGAACGCGAAGAATCGCGATTCCGGCCATGGCGCCGCCGGGCGGCTCGCCGTCGGTGACTGGGACGCCGCCGACCTCCCTCCCTTTTGATCTGGACCGTTAGATCTGTGATGAACGATCCAGATTAGAACATACCCTTTCATCGCCTATTTTGCTAAAGAGTCCCTGCTCTTTTCTAGTTTAGAACCCGCGGTCCAAAGCGTATTCGGGAAAATACGTTTTTAATAAAAGAAAACGTAATTCGTTTCGGAAAAAGAAAAATACGCTTTCTGATATTTACAGATTTGCCACTGATATTGTTTTAGCCGTAGAATCTTCGTTTTAAATCCGATTTGATCCATTCAAATTGCGTTAGATTCATATTTGCGAGCTCTATCTAATGGTGTAACTGTACAGTAGGTTTAGATTAATTTATTTTCGAGATTTAATTAAAGTATTTATTTTTCTATAGGAAATCTTCGGAAATTCATAACTTTGTCGTTTTAGATCCGTTTTTCGTGATTTTCGCGTCTGTGTGATCCTAGCGAGTTGTAGATTCATTTTAAAGACTTTTTATTTTATTTTCTTACTGTTGGTGTATTGTTCTAATTATAGTCTTGTTTGTCTATGCATGATTGCCTCTGGATGTGTGTTGTTGATAATGGTTGATCGAGTATAGACGGTGAGCAATTCGTTGGAGATCAAGAGCCTTACTACGAGCAAGATCTTCAGGACCAGTTTGAGCAAGGCAAGTATAGCATGGGATTATCCTTGTTGTCCTATTCACCTTATGCAATTAAAATCATTATGCATTTATTTCTTGTTAAGGATGACTTAGTGATTGACCCTATACCTTGGTACCTATTATGATGCATTGATTAGTATGGCTAGTGCTTAAACATGGACTATGATCATGTAAATTGATTAAAGGAATATGCAATAAACATTTAAAATATGATTTTGATTCTTGTATAAAGGGGATTAGAGCATGTGTGTTGTCTTGTTGCTCTAATTGCTCTCCATAAGGACTCATCTATAAGCGACAATCCGGGATTTACAGTACAACTGTGAGGGCTATATGGCTCTGGCTTTAGCTCAGTATGAGGACCTTTTCTAGCTTGTTAGAGGTTACCCTTGTGGCGCAAATGGGGTAAAGCAGACCGTGGATCTCTGCGTGTGTATCACACGGACTGACTTCTGAAACCTAGCGGCCCTAACTTGTTAGACGAACCTTTGAAAGGCTTCATAGTAATTCCCTGCCTGCTCACCTTGGAAGTGTTTTGGGAGTAATTAACCCGGGCATATGGGTAACACGACTCACAGTGAAAGTGTACAACCTCTGCAGAGTGTAGAACTGTTATAACAGCCGTGCTCACGGTCACGAGTGGCCTTGGACCCTTATGGAATAGTTGATTAATTGTTTATGTTTATGTTTTTGCTATTCATTAATCATTTCACATGGATCATATGTTTATTGTTTACATTGAGACCTATTGATGCTATTAATATGCTAAAATCATGTTAACTAAAAGCTACATGCTGATAAACCCATGATTATGCCTATTTGAGCCTCATGAACCCCATGTTACACTTGTTGAGTACGAGATGTACTTACGCTTGTTTATTCTTCTTATTTGGATAAAAATCCCGGATGGGTAACAGATGGAGGTAATAGCGACTACTACGCCTACTTCCCTGAGGATTATTAGTCTTGCTGTCAACCAGTCAATGTACCTGTGACTGGAGCTACCACGAGAGAGATTTTTATTTATACTTCCGCTACATTTGTGTTAAGACTATGTGTTTAAATATCGTGATGTAATAACATTTGCCATGATACTTCTGCTATAATTTGTGAACTTATGTGTGATTGATCTCTGGGCGCACATAAGGGTAAGCATTCCATTTGGTCGATAAATGGGTGTGACAAATTGGTATCAGAGCTCTTGTTGACTGTAGGACGCAAGCCTAGTTAGCAATGGTCGAAGTAGTGTCATCTTTACACTATTTTTATGCTCACTATCTTGCTCTTGTTATTTGATAAATTTTTATGCTTCTTATGTCTCATTCTATTACGAAATTTTGCCTCTATTCTAACTTCATCTAAAAAATTCTGTAGATGACTCGTGACCGTAAGACTGCCCGCATCAGCGTTGGAGGATACTACCCACCTCGTGCCCTGTTTGCAACTGAAGAGCCACAAGAGCCAGAACCTCAGGAGCAAGAGAAGACCCCTGTAGTACCAGCACCAGCACCTCCCCAGGAAGAGATTGAGCCTGAAGAAGATCCAGAAATAGTTGAGGTTGAAGATGGTGAGGAGGAGGATAATGGAGGAGAACAACCCCCGTCTCCACCACATGAAGCTCCTGAAGATATGCCACCTCCCCCAATGGGGTGGACTGTGAGGATCTACCATAGGAATGGAGGGGATGCTGTCTCTCATGTTCGCCTAGTGGCGATGCTCACTGCTTACTTCGCGGATTGGCATCCAGCTGTGGAGTACGTCTGCTGGGAGTACACTCATCCACTAGAGAGCACGTACTGGAAGGCAAGGGCAAGCATCTTTACACACAAGCAAGACAAGGGGGCATATCAGCTGGACAGGATGTTCTCTCATGTGGGACATCGAGCCACCATTGAGGATAGCATTGAAGATGCTGCTTTTGAAGCATGTATGGGTCTTCGTTATCTTCGCTTTAACCTCATGAAGCATGACATCCATCGCTTCCTTCCTCGTGCACACCCCGAGCTTGGATGGGCTATGACAGATCCAGTGCAGTTAGAGCCACTACCTCGGGTGATGGTGAACTTTGTCTATGACATGATGGACAGGAAGCTGCAACTAGAAGAGATGGTAAGGACACAAGGGAAGACTATCAAGAGATGCCAAGCAACCATTGATGAGCTCCGAGCAAACCAAGGCTTGCCCAAGATCTACGAGGAGTTAGAGCATGAGCCACTTCCGTAGGAAGTAGGAGTCCTTTTATGTAATAAGAACGTTCTTAGTAACGTCAGTTGAGTCAGTCGAGTCTGTCGTGTGGTTTGAACTTTGGTGTGTTAGTTGCTTTATTATTATGCTTATGTGTGAGTTGGATCTTTGTTTGAGTGTCTGGACTTGTAGGCATGTCTACAAGTTCCATTATTAAGAATAATAAGCTTAATAGTCAAGGAATAATAGTTGGGTTTGATAGTATCTCGTTTCTGTCCTTGCTGTTTTCTGGAGCAGTCTCTGATGTTTCTGTTATAGTTTAAAAATGGTTCGTGCAACATTTATGAAATTTTTATGAGAGAAACTAGACTCCAGCATCTTTCAAATGCCACTGGAATCACCTTTTTATCTAATCTGGTTCGAGAGATATAATTTTCACAAGATAAAGTTTCTGCACAGTCTGGAATTTGGAACAGTTTCTGTTACGCCTCATTTTTCATAGACTTAACGACAGAATCTGGTCTTGAGGTCTGAATAGAAATTGTGGATAATTTCATAAGCTTTCCAACCATGTACAGCACGCCTCTTTTGGACTTCTGTAGCCCGAGATATGATTGAAATACTGAACTGTCAATATTGCTACTCATCCAGAAAACTTTCAGATCTCATTCTTAATCTTATAAGTGGTTGATAAACTGGATTTCTTAAAGTTTGCATGTTTATGGGTGGCAGATGGCCGGAAGAGGAAGAGGCAGAGGTCGTGGAAACATTCCCCCGAATCCACCACCACCACCGCCACCAACTATCGAGCAGTTGCTGGCAGTACAGACGCAGTTGATGCAACAACTGGTGCAGAATCAGCAGAATCAGCCAGTTGCTGGAGTGCAACCACGTGATAAGCGTGGTGAATTTTTGAAGGGTCGTCCCCCAGTGTTCACACATGCTGCTGATCCTTTGGAGGCTGATGATTGGCTTCGTGCTGTGGAGAAACAACTCACCATTGCACAATGTGATGACCGACAGAAGGTGTTGTTCGCTTCTGGGCAACTTCAGGGAGAAGCTCAAGATTGGTGGGAGTCATATGAGTATGGCCGTCCTGCTAATGCTCCTGCAGTCACCTGGCAGGAGTTTAGAGAAAACTTCAGGGCTTACCATATACCTGAAGGGATGATAGAATTGAAGGCGGAGGAATTCCGGAACCTGACCCAAGGGTCAATGTCTGTAGCTGAGTACCGTGACAAGTTTGCTCAACTGTCACGATATGCTCCACATGAGGTGGCCAATGACAATGATAAGCAGCGCCGCTTCTTGAAGGGATTATATGATGGACTACAGTTGCAGTTGATGTCCAATACCTATCCCAATTTCAGACGCTTGTGAACCGCGCTATTGTGGTGGACAACAAGCGCAAAGAAATGGATGCCAAGAGGAAGAGGTTACAGGGACAAGCCTCCAATAGCAACACCCGTCCACGCACTGGCTTCCAACAGAATACTCAGCAGAGACCTCCTACTGGACAGTGGAACCGTGGTCAGACCCCATTTCGTGGACAGTTCCCTCAACGTCCCCCATTTCAGCCACAGAGTAGCAACCAACGTCCACCACAGCAGAATGGGAATCAAGTGCAGCGCCAGGGTCCTTCCAACAACACTCCTACAAAGACCAGTGCTCCCAACACTCCCAACAGGTGTTTCCGTTGTGGAAAAGAAGGTCACTTGTCTTTCAACTGCCCAGAGAAGCCTAACCAGCAGACTCCCCTGAGACAGGGCAGCCACCAGAAGCTCGCACTTAACTCGGGAAGGGTGAATCACTTGTCCCAGGAAACTGCAGTGGAGGAGCCAGAAGTTATGCTTGGTACGTTCGATGTCCACTCTACTCCCGCCACTGTTCTTTTTGATTCTGGAGCATCACATTCTTTCATATCACAATCATTTGTTAGAATACATAGAATCCATTTGTGTGCTATGAAGAACCCTATCTTAGTAAACTCACCGGGTGGAAGCATGCCAGCATCTTATCGCTGTCTTCCCATTAGTCTCAACTTAAGGGGGGTAGAGTTTTCAGTTAGCCCTATAGTTTTGAGAACAGCTGGGATTGATCTTATACTGGGAATGGATTGGATGACCCAACAACGAGCAGAGATTCAGTGTAAGGATAAATCGGTTGTGCTGACTACACCAAAGGGGGATAGGATCAAGGTTGTAGTCAAAGTGCAAAAACAAGCGACCGCTACAGTGAACCAGCTCAATAATGGTGCTAATCAGGAGGACCCAGTTGTGGAGGAATTTCCAGATGTGTTTCCGGAGGATTTGCCAGGTATGCCACCAGACCGTGATATTGAATTTATTATTGAATTATTACCTGGAACTGCACCTATAGCTAAGCGACCATATAGAATGGGAGTAAATGAACTAGAAGAACTTAAGAAACAAATTAAGGAATTACAGGATAAGGGTTTTATTCGTCCTAGTTCGTCACCATGGGGTGCACCAGTAATTTTTGTGGATAAGAAAGATGGGACTCAGAGAATGTGTGTAGATTATCGGTCTCTTAATGAGGTTACCATTAAGAACAAGTACCCATTGCCTAGAATTGATGACCTGTTTGATCAGTTGAGAGGAGCTTGTGTATTTTCCAAGATTGACCTTCGCTCTGGATATCATCAATTGAAGATTCGTGCCAGGGATATACCCAAGACAGCATTTACTACACGTTATGGGTTATATGAGTATACAGTGATGTCCTTTGGTTTGACTAATGCTCCTGCATACTTCATGTATTTAATGAATAAGGTGTTCATGGAATATCTGGATAAGTTTGTAGTGGTATTCATTGATGATATACTAGTGTTTTCCAAGACGGAGGAAGAACATGCTGAACATTTGAGGTTGGTCTTGCAGAAGCTCAGAGAACACCAACTATATGCAAAAAGGAGTAAATGTGAGTTTTGGCTTAAGGAAGTTTCTTTTCTGGGTCACATCGTTTCAAATGGAGGAATATCAGTAGATCCTGGCAAGGTGAAGGATGTATTGAACTGGAAACCACCTACCAATGCAAGTGAGATCCGTAGCTTTTTGGGATTGGCTGGTTATTATAGAAGGTTTATAGAGGGATTTTCCAAGCTTGCAAAACCAATGACTGCATTGTTGGAAAAGAATGCTAAGTTTGTGTGGTCCGAGAAGTGTCAGACTAATTTTGAGGAGTTGAAGAAAAGATTGACTACTGCACCTGTCTTAGTTTTGCCAGACCTGAATAAACCTTTCTCTATCTATTGTGATGCATCTCGATTGGGATTGGGATGTGTTCTGATGCAAGAAGGTAGAGTTGTGGCATATGCATCGAGGCAGTTAAGGAAGCATGAGTTAAATTACCCTACTCATGATTTGGAATTAGCTGCAGTGGTTCATGCATTAAAGATATGGAGGCATTATTTGATTGGACATAAAAGTGATATATACACTGATCACAAGAGTCTCAAGTATATCTTCACTCAAACAGATTTGAACTTGAGGCAGCGTAGATGGTTGGAGTTGATAAAAGACTATGATCTAGAGGTGCATTATCACCCCGGAAAGGCCAACGTGGTTGCTGATGCTCTTAGTAGGAAGAGTTATGCAAATGAAATACAAGTAATGCCTATGCCTAAGGAGTTGTGTGCTGAGTGTAAGCATCTGAACTTAGGATTTACTACTAATGCAGTGGAACTAGTATTGGAGCCTACTTTGGAGCAAGAAATCCGTAAAGGTCAGCAGAAGGATGAAAAGTTGAAAGAGATAGCTGAGAACATAGCGAAAGGAAAATCTCCAGGATTTCGTAAGGATGAGAATGGTACGCTTTGGTTCGGAAAAAGGCTATGTGTGCCCGAAGATAGGGAAATCCGAATGGCAATTCTGCGTGAAGCTCATGAGTCAGCTTATTCCATACATCCTGGTAGTACTAAGATGTATTTAGATCTGAAAGAGAAATATTGGTGGTATGGTTTAAAGAGAGACGTAGCTGAGTATGTTGCTTTGTGTGACACATGTCAAAGGGTGAAAGCGGAACATCAAAGGCCTGCAGGGTTGTTACAACCTATGCAGATACCTGAGTGGAAATGGGAAGAGGTTGGTATGGATTTTATAGTTGGGTTACCGCGGACTCAACGAGGATATGATTCAATTTGGGTGATAGTGGATCGTCTGACTAAGGTTGCTCATTTTCTGCCTGTGAAGACTACATATAGCAGTGCGAAACTGGCAGAGTTGTATATGGAAAGAATAGTGAGTTTACACGGAGTTCCTAAGAAGATTGTGTCTGATCGAGGTACTCAGTTTACATCTCACTATTGGCAAAAGATACATGAATCATTGGGGACCAAACTAAATTTCAGTACAGCTTATCATCCTCAGACAGATGGTCAAACAGAGAGAATTAATCAGATTTTGGAAGATATGTTGAGAGCTTGTGCCCTACAATATGGTACCAGCTGGGATAAGAGTTTGCCGTACGCAGAGTTCTCTTATAACAATAGTTATCAGAAGAGTCTTCAAATGGCACCGTTTGAGGCTCTGTATGGGCGAAAGTGTAGGACCCCGTTGTTCTGGAATCAGACAGGGGAAAGTCAAGTGTTTGGACCTGATGTATTAAAGGATGCTGAAAAGAAAGTAAGAATGATTAGAGATAATCTAAAGATAGCTCAGTCTAGACAGAAAAGTTATGCTGATACTCGCAGAAGAGAGTTGACATTTGAGGTAGGAGATTATGTCTACTTGAAAGTGTCACCCATGAGAAGTGTGAAGAGATTTAACATGAAGGGTAAATTGGCACCAAGATATATTGGACCTTTCAAGATTATAGAGAGACGTGGTGAAGTGGCATATCAATTGGAATTACCCGAGAGTCTGGCAGGTGTACATGATGTGTTCCATGTATCACAATTGAAGAAATGTTTACGAGTACCAGAAGAACAGATCCGATAGAGGAACTCACTGTTAAGGAGGATCTTACATATGAGGAGTTTCCGGTTAAGATTTTGGGAGACTGCGGACAGAGTCACAAGAAGTAGAACAATTAAGATGTGTAAAGTACAGTGGAATCGGTATACTGCAGAAGAGGCTACTTGGGAACGAGAAGAGGATCTGAGAAAAACCTACCCGCAACTGTTTGAGTAAGCACCGGTCGAATCTCGGGACGAGATTCATTTAAGGGGGTAGAATTGTAACACCCTAAAATTTGAAGAAAAGAAAAATAGGGAAAATGTGGTTTTTATATTTATTTTTGTGAAGCATGCAAATTTAGAATAAGAATAATTTTATAAATTTAAAATCAAATATAAGGGTAGAAACATGATTGAGCATTCATGCTGCTGCATTTGGAGTTTTGTGATGAGTGGTTTGCATCAAATTCAAATTTGATTTGAAAATCATTTGAAAAATGGATTTGAAAATTCGGAAAAGAAAAGAGAAAAGAAAAATGCATTTCATTCGGTTTTGGCCCGCTCCTTCTCGCGGCCCAGCGCCAGCAGCGGCCCAGCTCCCTTCCCCCGCGCGCCTGCTTTCTCTTCCTTGGGCCGGCCGAGCCCAGCAAACCAGCCCAGCTCGCGCGCGGCCGTTTCCTTCGCTCGGAGTCGCGACAGGTGGGCCCCTCTTGTCAGCGACTGCCTTCCCTTTCCTTCTTCCTCCTCCCGACGTCGGTGTTCTTCTTTCCTTTCCCAACCGAATCGAATCGGATCGATCTCAATCCCTCCCTTTCCATAGTTGTCGAGGCATCCGGACTATAAAAACGGATCCCCGAGGCTCCCCGCATCACATTGAGCCCTAAAGCACCTAGCCACGCCATCTAGGGTTGCCTCGCCGCGAGCTCCGCCGCCGCCGTCCGCCATACCGAGCTAACCGCCGTCTTCCGGTCATTCTCCGGCCCTCTCTTCACGCGGGGTAAGTTCACCGTGTTCCGCGCGACCTCCCGGTGCTTCTCCTCCGTCGAATGATGCCCGAACGCGAAGAATCGCGATTCCGGCCATGGCGCCCGCGGGCGGCTCGCCGTCGGTGACTGGGACGCCGTCGACCTCCCTCCCTTTTGATCTGGACCGTTAGATCTGTGATGAACGATCCAGATTAGAACATACCCTTTCATCGCCTATTTTGCTAAAGAGTCCCTGCTCTTTTCTAGTTTAGAACCCGCGGTCCAAAA